>JANTPZ010150319.1:0-51561 GCA_025593235.1 Vachellia pachyceras
TATATAAAATTTGGTGATCATGATGAAAGGCATTGATCCAGAACAAGGAAGGGGAAAGGGAGAAAGACAGAGAAAGAGAGACTAATAAGGGGGAGAGAAAGCACGAGGAAACATGACAAATAGAGGGAGAAGAAAATACTTATAGAGGAAGAAACTCAATAATACGTTTGTTCAATCATAAGCCAACTATAAATTGAGATGTGTCAGAGAGCTACTTCTAGCATCAACTCTAAGATAGAAATTAAATGCTAAATATTCTAGAAATCTTTAAAATTAATGCCAAAACATTATATTGTAAACCTCTCGTTAATATTCAAACCTATGTTCAAATCTTCTAGAATCTTCAATTATTCTCTTTTCTTCCCTTTTCCATTTCCATCAGGGCATGCATGGTTCAAGATAGGAAGCTAGCTAGTTTTGAGAGTAGTAATAGTTATTGTAAGTCCAGTCTGTTATACATAGTTACCGATGAGAAATGGGTGTGTTTTAAGCAATGCCCATTAATATATTGATGTGTATCATAGAATCAATAAACAGATTACAGTTCTTCTCTGCTTCTCTTTGGTCCACTTTAATTTCTGATCTCAAGTGTCAATATAAGATCATTAGACCATTTATATATGTGGCTTGGTGCTTTTCTCACTCAATGTCTTATCCCCCCCCCCAATAAGATAGAATTATTTTTCCCATCTTTTTTAATTTTGTATTATTTTTCCTTGCTTCTTAATTTTCCGTCCCATTTATCGCTATCTCTTTCTGTAGTATAATATTGTTTGGAGTCAAATATAACGCTGATAGGTACAAGTAAGTATACACACAGACGATTGGAATTATATATGATTTATGAACGTCAAATTACAAAACATGAATTATATATGAAGAAACCTTAAAAATATTTGATGAATGTAATGATATTTGGTCTCATACCTTGGCTGCTGCAGCTGGATTCATGAGTGGATGATGTTCCTCTTTTTGTTCATTGTAGCGCGCTCAATAGTTGACTTCATGCTGCCATATATGACCAGAGAATTCAATCAATAATATGCAAATCATGTTTTTGTCAAAGAAAAGGAAAGGAAAGTAGTATTACTTCTAATCCTTAATATAAAAACCCGATTGACTAATTTGAACAAATTTATAAAACCTAAATAAATTAATTTAAAGTGTGTATATTTATCATTTTCTTCTAAACTAACTAATATGACTTTATGAACTGATGTATAATCTAATGATATATATATATATAAGTATTTTAGAAAGATTATGTAATATATGTTATAATTAAGTAATTTATTTAATATTTTTAAACTTCCAAATTAATCAACTAGATTTTATATTGAGGATTGGCGGTAGTATGAGATAAGCTTGATTAGTAGTCAGTGGATTTAGCAGAGATTAAAAGGAAAATGAGCACGAGTGCGTTTTGAGTAATGGGAGACTATTTATAGATTATTGTGTGCATCCGTTCTTTCTTTCTTGTAGCGGAATTTACAAGGTTGCCCAATACCACTATTATTTTGTTGCAAATAAAAATGTCTTGTGATGTTTTTAATTGCCTGTGTGGTATTGTCAATATTGCTATGATCTTGAATACTATGTGGTTAATTAAACATGCTAGTGGTGAAGTAAAAGATGATTTGTGAACCAAAAAAAAAATTGGAACGGATATGAGGAAATCTGACTAGTTTCAAATTTTTATTGTTTCAATCTATTTGCTAGAGGATTGCTTGAATCTAATGGACAATGTTAATCATGCCAATTAAGGTGTAAAGTTTTATAATTTTAGTGGATTCTAAGTAAGTTTCACTTAGCTATGGAGTTAATTTTAATCAGCTTTTAGAAGGATGTGTTAAGAAGATTGGGTCTAAAAGTGTCATAAGTCATACATGGTAAGGGTCTTTTTTAAAAGAGTTGTCTTATAAACCCACATATATGAAATGCATTTGAAGCAGAGGAATGAGCCATTTTTAAGGGCCTAACACTTGCATGGGACGTAGGAATCAAGAAAGTCTTCTGTTTAATCTGTGTATAATCATTTTTAAGGGCCTAACACTATCATAATTGAGATGATGAAAAATGAAAGTGGCAGTAATATGTTTATAATCTTCTGTTTGACAGATTCTGGGTCTAATGAGTTACTCATGGGAGTTGAAATTAAAACATATATCCAAATATCAAAATCTTCTTCCCGATGTTCTAAAAAAGAATGGTTAGGCTAGATCTTTACTACTTGACTCGTGTCCGGCGCATATGCGGACCTTAGTGGCTAATGTGTCTATGAAATGTAATTCCCCTTAGTCTTTGACGTAATATGTTATGGGCTATAGCAAGAGAGGCTATTTCTGGAACTCTCCTCAGTTTGATTGCATGATGCAGTGGCATCATATCGTACATGATAGAGTCACATCAGCTTGAGTAGATTAACCAACGGTGGGCGAAATTACTACATTTTTATACTTCGAAGTAACAATGAACCTATTTAAAACTTCATGGACAACATTGATCCAACAAAAATTTATGGGTGTCCAAAGATTTCACGAGAGCTTATGTGATAATGATAAAAATGATCCTTAACCCAGAAAAAATTACTAGGAGAATCTTGTTTCAGTTTCATTTCTTCTTACTCTTGTGTTGTTCATGTTTTATGTTTTTGCTTAAGCTGTAAATTCTAATTTTTCTATCAATAAAATTTTTTCCTTTGTTGCTTAAAAAGCAATTCTAAGAAGAGCAAAATACTTTACGTACATTACCCTTACGTAACAAACAGCAAGTTCTAGGTTCAAGTTATTATTAAGGAAGTGAGGGGGAGTATAATTTATCTTTTACAGTGTCTTAACACACAATATTAAAGATCAAATGATAAATTAAGATTGACCTACAAGTAAGAACAAAGGTATAGGAGAGAATTAAAGATCAAGTATGTTATATTGATAACATCACGATTCAGAGAAGGTAATTCTGAAAATAACACACATATATGCATGCATGTTTGATAATACTACTTCAGATTCTTAATATATGATCCAGTTGATTTATTTAAGGAAGTTAAATAAACTAATTTAAAGTACTAATATTTACAATTTTTCCTCTAATCTAATTTGCTTTTGACTTATAAATTGATATATAATCTAATGATACATACAAGTGTTTCTTTAATTAAATAACTTATTTAACTTTTTCAATTTCCCAAATTAGTTCACTAGATTTTCTGGTGGTTAAACATAAGCCAGTTACTCATTACATCACTCCTTTTATATGTTCTTGCTTAGCCTTGATACATCCATGCATACATACATCAAGCCTAAGCAAGCATGTATAGAAGGAGAAAGAGAGTCGGAAAACAACATAGAAAATTATCCCATCAAAAAAACTAAGGTCCCATAAAAAATCCATAGAAAACTAAAGCATCCATTACATGATCGCATGATAATTTTCGAGATGTGTGTGTGTGTGTATCAGTGACTGCGAGGCCGACAACCACAGTACAATATTTGACAGAATATCATCACATGCAAGACAGTCTATTTTAGAAAGAAACAAGATCTAAAGGCTTATCAATTAGATCAAAAGAGACACAGGAACAGAGAAAATGCTGTGACTGTTGCTTCTCATATAAAAAAGAGGAAGAAGAAGAATTAAGGTGGGAATGAGAAGAGGAACCTGGAGCTTCCATATTCGTAGAGCTTACCGGTGCTGGAGAACACAATAACCCCAGCCTGTGCGTCGCAGAGGATCGCAAGCTACCTTGCTTCCTTGAGAAAACCAGTTCGTCTCTTAGAGAAAATGATTTGCCTGTTGGTTGAATTGTCAATCCTCTTAATCGCAATCTTCCCTCCCTCATTGTTCATCTACCTAGGCCTTCTTCTTCACTGCTTCGCCTTCCAGATCAATTAATTAACCACATAACATATCAGTAAAGCTACAAAAATTCATTTTTTTTTAAAAAAATACATTCTCCCAAAGTGATCGGAACATAATTTGTTGCAAAGCCACAGATGTAAAGTAAAAATGAAATTAAAAAAAAAAGAGTACTTATATACAAACTGAAACTCTCAGAAAAATTTGTTGGGTAGAGTAGAATGAAGAAGATAGGGAAACAGAAGAAGAAGAAGAAGAAGACAGGTTTGTTTAGGAAGGTCCTGCAGTGAGAGGCTTTTCTTGATGAAATGAACCACTTTCAATACGTTATTTCCAAAGCGTTCAATTAGGTTTTATTTTGTCTGTCTCGATTCTTATCACTTATCTCCAAAGCCTTCAATTAGGTTTTATTTTGTCTGTCTCGATTCTTATCACTATTAGGGGAAAAAAAAAACTGTTCCGGTATTGCGGGTAATGATAACAAACCGCTAGTGGTTTTCTTGTGAAGAGGTCGTCGGACCTAAACGGAAGGACTCCCGAGAAAGATTCCGAGGGACAGATGTCGCTTGGATGTGGCGAGTGTTTATCGCATGATATATGTGCGAGTGGGGAAGCTTTTCTTGCGCAGGCTCGTTGGGGATTCAGGGATGGTAGGGCCCGACAGAGCGATGAATAATGGGATGGTATATTGATATGAGGAATGAGGAGGCGACACGTGGAAGTTGAAAACCGAGAGCGCTTACATTTAACCTCTGGGAGGGATTGGGCGGTAGGCGGCAAGCAGGCACTCTTTCCGACAACCCACGAATATTTGACCTCGAAATTCGGATATAGGTCCTGATGTATTTGTACCTTTTTGTCAAAGTGTTAAAAATTATGTTCATTCGCAATAAAATTCCTTTCATAGGTTAGTGTAATTGAGAAATATCCACAGTATACTTTCACGTGAGAAAAATTCATTTTGTATATTTATCAAAAAAAAGACAAGTGGTTGCATCTTATTCCCCACAATCAACTTTTACCAAAAAAAATTACTTTAATTGATTTCCATCTATCGGAAATGATTTTGAGGAATTCCCTGATTACAAAGACGGTGCAGGGTCTTTAAAAATTATCATAATTTACATTATTTTTTTCCTCAAAAATCAATTAAGAAATATCCCTAATAAATTTTCTTCCGAAAATTCAAATTCACTAATTTCCAGTTTTCATATTGCCATTCAAGTAGCTTGATTTTGACTTAGTGTTGAAAATAATTTTGTAAAATAGGACATTTCATAAACTATTTTTATCCACTTTAAAAGTACATTTTTGAAGCCTTCGGACAATTTAAATAATAATACTAAGCTAAAACTCATTAAATAGCTAAAATATTAATTACTGTAAAAATTTTCCTGAAGCGTATTTTTGTCCATTTAACCTTAAATGGGCATCAACTACTAACTAGTGGATTTTTCTCTATCTTTTTGTACCTAGAATCATTTTTTTGTATTTTGGTCACAATTACTAAAATGCCCTTGACTTTTCCCGAAATAACCATTTTGCCCTTATGTTTCCTATACTTACAAAATGGCACTCTTAACATCTCTTATATCACTCTCTGAACCCTTATCTATTCTCTAACCCCTGGTTTAGCTCTTGTTTCCAATTAAAAAAAATGAGGATGTTACCGTCCCATGTTTTCCTCTTCACCAACCGAGCCACGTAAATATTGAGAGATGATGCCCTACGAAGTTCAATAACTGTGCAATGAGTGGTGACATACCGTGTGATTAGAGTACTGTTTCAAAATATTCACCATCTCCATCTCATCTCAGCCCATCAACAGTGCATATAAACTTTAATTTATCATACCATACTGACAAATATAGTTTCATATTAGTATTATGCTTGAAAAGGAGCAAGTTACGCTAAAGTTTTATAATACCGAGATCATAATGAGGCAACAAGCATGCTTAAGAAGCTTTAATTTAAATACAAGTTGATCTGCAAATCATGTGCTATGCGCAGAAGATGGCTTATTCTTGGAACTCCCCATGATAAGTGACCAAAATTATCTTATCATGCCCAGATTATAAACCCTCTCCCCATGTGCTAACTTTTAAAAATAAAATGATGCTTGGGAAAATAAAATATAAAACAGTTGCAACTATCTTAAAAACTAAAACAGAAAGAAAACAAAAGTAAGTGCATAAGAAAAAGTATCGTGTGTGTGTGTAGTAAACAGTAAAGTATTGATTTAAAAAATACAGAAATAATTTTTATTTTTGCATGCTTGACGAAGTCGCCAGCTATTTTAGTCAATTCATAGCTCCACCAGTTTCCTATCAAAGCATTTTGAAATTATAATATTTAATTCATAAACTGTAATAATTTGATTGGGCCTAATAATAATGATAACAGCTAGATGTCATGTGACCTCGTATTACATCTAAATAATGAGCAATATATTATTCAAGGTTTATATATCCATAATTACCTTTCATATGTAAAGGATCCTATTAATGATAATTATGTTTATTTGCTCTTGAAGGCTAGATCTTGACCCAGTGAAACAAAATTTAAGCCAAAAAAAGTTTTTATTAGTTTTTTTATAATTAAAGTTTTAATTAGTTGACGTAGCGTGCAATTGCTGGAAGTTAACTTGAAACAGTGGCCTAAGATGTCTGGTAGCCAAATATTATTTTGATATGATGTCTTCGCAAGAATGCTTAACTCCTGCAGCTAAGATAACTTAATCACTGATTGCTAAGATAACTTTAATTCCTGAACTAAGAAAATGTCTGGCAGCTATGATAACTTAACTCCTGAAACAGTACCCCGACTCTTCTGCAGCGAAGAAAAGGAAGCTTAACTCCTTTTGGAAACCCTGGATTCAGAGATTAACTCCTTCATCACTGATTGCTTCAAGATCTTTGGGAAGTGTCTTCAGCCTTCAAATGAGGATAACTTTTTCAGTCCTGATGATCAGATTAATTCCATTACTTCCATCAAATGGATTCTAACCTCTTCAGCACCTAAGCCCCCACTCTCCCTTATTAATTGGTGGTATGATTGCTGCACTTCACTCAACTGGACAAAAGGAAGGATTTGGAATTCACTTCAACTCCAGGTCAGGCTTCTCCTTCAATTGGCAATTCATCACTCCAGACATGAAGAAGGAGTTTGAATCTATCCTAGTTGCTTCAAATTGCTTTTACTATAACACGCCAGAAAACCAAGTCATGGCTTATGCTCTGGAAGAAGTCATTCCAGGGCCTCAGTGGTTTATTTACTTCTCTTTCAGAAAGGCTTCTACTCTTTTTTGTATGCCAAAAGGTTTAATCCCTGATAGCAGCTACAATCCGATCACAGAGATGACTAAGGAAAATGCTTCTGCCTCACAAGATATTACTGTTAACACTGAGCAACAATTTTTTAACTCATATCTAAAGAGTGCATATGCTAAAAAGAGGCAGCTAGAAGCAACTTTCTCCATTAAAAGCGTGCAGAAGCGTCTGAAAATTTTAGACTCATTTTTTGCCAATTAACAGTCTAGGGAAGCGGCCTTGCTAAAGCTCTCCAATAAGCCATGAGGACATTAAGTTGGAACTGCCATGGTTTTAGGAAAACCTCGCAGCTGAAAGTGTACTTACCTGAAACCAAACTTCCTTTAGCCTCTGCATCTCCTCATTTAGTAAATCTGGGCTTTGCTAATTTTGTAGGCACTGATGCAATCAATAGGGGAGGGGGAACTTTGATAGCTCGGAATCCTTTTTTGATGTGCTTGTTCCGGAAATTACTCACTTTGTATGTCACTACAAGCTAAACTCTAATAATAACCTCCCTGCCATGTATCTCTCCTTTTGTATGTGGCCCTCCCATTGCTATTAATAGATTCCTTCTCTTTAATTACATTTCTTCCGCTGCTCAACATATTGCTGACCCTTGGATTCTAATTGGAGGTTTTAACCAAATTCTTTCCAATATGGACAGGTTAAGCAAGAATCCATCCTCAAGTTACATGGCTGATTTCTTTAATTGCATTGGCTCCTCTCAATTAATGTTAAGCAGCACGGACCTTGCTTCACTTGGTGCAGTAACAGAGATGGTGAGGATAAAGTCCTTGAAAGGATCGATATGGTTAAAAACTTAACCATTGGCGGTGTAATTTTTAATGGCTTCAATTTTTTCAGCAGTCCATGGTTAAAAACTTAACCATTGCTACCTCTGATCAATCTCCTTTAACCCTCACCACATACCTATAGATTAAATTCAAGAGAATGAAAAAATTGAATCTTGTTGGAACCTAATTCCTGAAAGCAAATCAATTATTCAGGGTTGTTGGTCCCAACCGGCTGTTGGTTCCCCTAGTTTCATATTTCAAAGCAAGCTTGACAGAACTTAATCTTCACTCTATTCTTGGTGTAAAATGCATGTAGGAAATTTTGATCATAGGATCAACCTTGCTGAATCAAGGTTGTTGGAAATTGCAATTATGTCTGGGAATTACAGGGAATAATTTATCAAAATAGATTATGAATCTAATCAACTCAAGAATGAATTGGAGTTCTTATATGATTGTCAATCTAGTTTCTGGAGTTAGAGAGCAAAAGTAAAATGGCATTCAGAAGGGGAAGGAACACCAATTATTTCCATGCTATACTAAACCGTAGAAAAAATTTTAACCTCACCAATTCTCTGAATAAGGAGGATGGTTCATGGACAGAAGATTATCAGGAACTTTCATTCTTGATTCTATAAAATGGCAAATGTTCTCTCTGGATTAATCTTCAATATGGAACAACAGAATATTTGGAAAGGAATAAAAATTTGTTCCAATTCTACCGTGACTTCTATTCTTTTTTGAGTGTAATGATGATGCTATTATAAGGGTGAAAGAGGTTCTAGATCAGTACAGATTGATCTCAGGACAAGAGGTTAATTGTTCCAAATCATCTTTGGTCTTTAGTCCTAATATTCCTTATCAAGATAAACTTAGATTTTCTCAGAACATGGAATAAGTTTTTCTTCCAGATTAGGAAAATATTTGGGGCTTGGATTGATCCGGGAAGAAATAAATCTCTAGTCTACAATCAGGCGTTGGAAGCTTTTGAATCTAGAACTTCAAAATGGAAAGCATCACTTCTCTCACAAGATGAACGACTTCATCTAATTAAGTCAGTTCTTGGTTAAGTAAATACTCATATCTTATCTTGTATTAAGCTTCTCAAGAAGACTTGTGAAAAAAATAGATGGCAGATGTGTTGATTTTTTCTGGGGTTTTCAAGGTGTCAAAAAGAAAATCCATCTCTTAAAGAAAGATCACCTCTTCTTGCCTATTACCCAAGGGGTTATGGGAATTAGACCTTCTCAAGTGATCAACCAATCTCTTTTATCAAGACAATCTTGGAGAATTATTTCTTCTGAGCCTGCATCTTTAATTGCTTCCACCCTTAAGGTAAAATATATTGACTTATCTGATGATAATCTTGCAAAAAAGTCCCTATAATTCATCCTGGATTTGGAAAGGCATCTTGGATAATGCTCGTTTAATATTGACTAATTTGGAATGGAGAATTGTATCCGGTGAAAACATCTCTCTCAACCATCACTCATGGTGTCAAATGCATCGAGAGTCAAATACATCTTCTATTCTTAGAACTATGGCTGACCTCATACTGCATTCTTCTTCTAGTTGGAACAGCAAATCATGGAATGTTCCTTTGATTAGATCACTTTATTCTCCCCAAATTGCTGAAAGAATTTTAGCTCATCCTACATCTTTCCTGGTCATCAAGACTTCCTCATCTGGAAACGAAGTACTTCAGGGACATATTCCACAAAAGCTGGCTTCCAGTTAGGTCTTAGCAACTTCATTTCTCTTCCTCAAATAATAGACCCTTTTGGAAATTCTTGTGGTCAATTTCCGTTCACCACAAATCTTGACGTTTTATGTGGAAACCGCTCCATCTAGCTATTCCTTCTTGTGATATATTGAGGATACAACATTTAAATGTTTCTGGTAAATGCTTATTTGGTTGTGATCTAGATGAATCAATAGAACATCTCTTCATCACATGCCCGTTTACAAGATTTATCTGGTTGGGATGTTTTGGTATAAGAATTGAATATTTGAACTTCTCGTCATTCTGTCGATGGCTGAAATCTACCTTGATGAAGCTATTTGAAGAGGGGAATTTTATTTACATTCATGGGATTATTATCCTACTTAACACCATTTGGCAAAAAAAAAAAAAAAAAAAAGGAATCTCCTGCTTCATAGAGGCACTCTGGTTTTGATTTCAAAATAATACATGCAACTTCCCACACAAAGGAAATTGGAGATTTTGGATCATTACGTACTTTTGATCATGTCTATAAAGGAATAAACGTGTACAAATTGGTTGGCTTATCACCAGACTTGTCATATATCAACGTCACTAGTGCCAGTAACTTTTATAGCTTAGTGGCGTAAAGGTTTTTCTGTAATAAGTATAAAGTCACGAGTTCAATCTTTTATTTGTATGTCAGGTCATTACTAGTGCCCATCATTGTAAATTGACAAAAGCCACTAATTTCTCAACATTTCCTGTTTGTGGGTACAAAAATCTCTTGATTACTCGTTTACCTATTTGTTTTCTTTTTGCACTATTTTTTGCGTGTCCTTGTAAGAAAAGTCACATGGTACTTTAACCATGCGTGAGTAAAAAAATAAAAGTCTTATTTCGCGTCATCGTTGAATGAACACTTGTTGATATAAATAGATTAGAAAAATATTAAATACCCTTGAAAAGTTAATTACAAAAATTTGATTTTTTCTCTCTTCATCAAAGATCAAGAAAGATAAAAAAAAGGACAATCCGAGCAGCTTGTAACAGATCTAGAAGCTACATGATAAATTCCTTGCTATACGCACATTTTATAGCTTTATTATGTATAATTTACGCGCGCGCACACACAAACACATATATATCCAATGTGTATGTCTGATGCATGACAGAAATGATTCCCGAAGGAGCATCAAATATTCATTAATTGATGCTATTCCTGATGAGTTTATTATCTAACCATACATCTTGTTGAATTGAAACATGTCCCCCATAGAAAACTTGATCTTCACACAGGAAAGCTCATTGTTGTCTGAAAACCCTAGCTGGTCAGAGCTATTGCTAAAGCAGCTTTAATCTGTCATAGAAATCAAAGTTCTGAGTTGTAATATTAAGAATGAACAACATATATTTGCGTGTATGTTTGTTCATAATAAGTTTGAAGGAAGATATATATATATATATATATAATATACCCCAGTTCCATTGCTTTGGCTGGTGGCTCACTAGATTGAGATTGTGGCTGGATCAGCTTGAGATTCTTAGTGAATGGAGGATTGAAACTCTCATTTTCTTCATTCATAACCCCTGCTTCAAAAATCTATTTCAAAAAAAAAATAATAAATAAAACTTCGTTTAGACTTTGAAAGAAAACTTAAAATAGCTAGCTTTTAAGCATATATATAGAACAGGCACAATAGATGGTACGCTCTCGTTTGAAGGCGCTGGGGCAAATATAGGGAAAATTAAGTTTCAGGTTTCTATAATTTTACCCCTTTTTAATTAAGCACTTATAGTTTTATTTTCCTTTTTTATTGGGTGATTATAGTTTCTGTATTTATTGGTATTGGTCATCACCATTGCTTTAAGTATGTCCCTAGTTGCCTTGGGGGTTAAAAATAATGAATTTACCCAGAGATGCACTAAAATGGCTCAAAGCTGGATCGTTTCACTTGAGAAGCCTTATTTAACTAACTAATAAACTAAATGCATAAAGAAATGCAACAAATCATGGTTTCAGGTTTTGAAAATCATTTTCTGTAATTCAATGCAATAAAAAGTACTCGTTTTTATTTTTATTTTTATATGATAATACAATGATAATGGGCTCTCCCGAGGTAGAGAATTAGTGACAAGTAATGGTTCATTGAGGAGATAGGAATTTTAATTAGGATTAGCTCAATAACATTTTTTCTCCAACCTCTCCATCACCAATTTTATCCTTTCATGTATGACTACATATTCATCTCAGCAACTCATCTTGGTTACTCCAACTTTATGTTTATGTTGTCCTTTTAAAATTTAACATTCATTGCATGGAGCAGTGCAATAAAAGTTTCATTTTTACTTTATTAGGTACTTTCAAATTAAATACTCTGATAGCTTTTCTCCATCTATACAACTTAGATTGAATTATTTGATTATAACCATCAATTTCACCATCTGTCTGTATAAATGATATCAAATATCTATATTTTGTCATTTGTGGGATGATTTGATTTTCTACTTTAACCGCCTAATCACTTCTAATTAATTTGTCTCTTATCAAAAGGACCCAATAATACAAAGGGAAAAAACTTGAGAGGCTTAATTAAAAATCATATGAAACTATAAGGACTAGTGAATTAATTTTTCCTCAATTATATTAAAGAATACATGAATATATGATTGATTCAATAAAATGTTTTTCATCTACTGAATTACCTTTTTCAACTCTGCATTTTCTTTGCTAGCGACTTGTATCCTTTTATACAGTTCAACATTTTCTTGACTAATTTGATTTCCCTGCAATAGAAACAATAAATCAGTCAGAATTTGTCGGAAGATAAGGACCAATATTTCTTGATGAATATATATACCTTTTGTTGTAGCTCTTGAATCTCATCAGTTAAGATTTGATCCTGCGGATAATTTAATAATCAAGTTAATTAAGTACTTGTCATGTAAAATGGTGACATGTTAAATCGAATAATGAACATTAGATTTGAGTTGAATTGAAGTTCCTTACCTTTTTTATCTGGACACGTTTTAAACTCATCTCCAGTTGATTTTCCAAAATTTTAACTTCGTTAATGCCCAAACCAGAAAATTGTTCACCCATCAATTGCCTACAATTTCCAATAGCAAATAAATTAATTGGGTTATGAAATAATTAATGCTTGTTCCAATGTATATGGCTGATTTTCTTATTACATACCTGTGCAATTCCTGCAATTGTTCGAGTTGTTGCCTCAAGACCGTAGCTTCTCTTTGCCAAAACTACCAAGTGAAAGAACACACACACACACACACACACACACATCAAATATCTAATTCATAAGCATGAAGATGATTCTATCTCCAAATCTCTCTTTTGCATGGCTTTATAGCTAGATATGCATATAGATTACACACCAACGGAAATCAAACAAGGGTAAACTTGAAAAATAATCATTAATATCATCTAAGTGGCTTATGTTTATGATCAAATTTTTTTCTAAGAGTGAACATATAGTAAAGATCAAAGTAATATACGGCTAAAACCTTCAAATTATTTGAGGATAGCATCTGGTCTCATACCTTGGCTTCTGAAGCTGGATTCATAAGCGGATGATGTTCCTCTTTTTGTTTATTGTAGCGCTCAATAATTGACTTCATGCTGCCATAACCAGAGAATTAATTCAACCAATAAGTAGGAAATCAAGTTTTTTTCATTATAAAGTAATATATTACTTTTAATCCTTAATATAAAAATCTCATTTGTAATGCAATTAGAAGTAGTATCATATAGTCATGATAATTCATTAGTCAACGTAATCCCACCTTGTGAGCTCATTATATATAATAGTCTTTGTATGTATTGTCAAGGTTCGATCAGATCATTATGGTGCAAAGGGAGAGGCTTTAGGGCTCAAATAGGGGAGGATTGATGATATATATATATATATATATATGAGATGCTAAATAGATTTTCTTGGTTGGCATGCAACGGGGACACCTCACTACTTCCTAGGAATCATTGCAGCTACATACCTAGGGCTCAATGGTCAGTATCAGCTCACTATTCTAATTACCAGTTGATCCAAGGGCTCAATGGTCAGTATCACTATCTTTAGCGATGATATCGCTTTTCCTTTTGGAATAGTATACCATACATTCACAACAACCAAAGTTGCAATATCAAGGTCTATAAACTACTCCAGGAAGCAACCCATACCATGTTATGTAATCATTTGAAAAGGGTTAAAGAAATATACAAAAGACCTATGTTCAATTAAATCATCGTTGGATAATGTGATTTTTTGCGTAACACTCTATCTAAATGTTTGACTATTAACAAAGCGCAATGATATTATGCGATTTATGTAACCAATCTTATATAATGGAATAAAACTTATTGTCACTGATCTCTTTATATTAGATCTAACTCTTTATGTACAGCTTATTAATTTGTGCTACAAATGAGATTGCTTATCCTTTTAGAATAATCGACCATACATATGTTTCATTACAACTCATTCATACCTATCAAACTTGCAGCATCTAGGTACGTATGTCAGTATTATTCTAGAAACCAAGCATATCTTTGTTAATACTATACCCCAAAAAACCAAAGCTAGGTGAAAATTAAAGGAGAAAAACAAGCGTCAAATTAAAGATCAAGTTCTGTTAAAAAAAATTGAAGATAAAGTCTGTTATACATAGCATCACAATTCAGAAAAGGTAATTCTGAAAATAACACCATTTAGACGCCCATGCACATGCATGTTGATAACATATTCTGACACACACACACACACACACACACACACACACATCAAGCCTAAGCAAATCATATATAAGAGCAGAAATAAAATAAAAAAGAACAAATAAAACTAAAGCATTAATAACAAGATCGCATGATGCACTTGAATATATGCAAGTGGGAATAAAGTAAGAAAAAGGTTAATTTCTCTGAGTACCAAAGAGCTACACAGTATCTGACAGAATATGATCACATTCAAGATACTCCCTCTGGTCTTAGTCATAAATCCCCTAAGGGAGACTTATATTTTAGACCCGGATTAATATTTTTGGGGCTGAAATAAGAAGGGGAAAAATGAAGAAAGGAGTCTAGTCTAGATGCATATTATGTAAGATTAAAAAAAAAAGAGTGAATAAAACACAACAACTACAACAAGAAATTAAGGTTGGAAGAAGAGGAACCTGGAGCTTCCATATTCATAGAGCTTGCCGGTGCTAGAGAACACAAGAACCCCAACCTGTGCGTCGCAGAGAATCGCAAGCTCCCTTGCTTTCTTGAGCAAACCAGTTCGTCTCTTACAGAAAGTGATTTGCCTGTTGTTTGAATCGTCAATCCTCTTAATCGCAATCTTCCCTCTCCCCATTGTTCCTGTGCCTAGGGTTTCTTCAGATCAACCACTCAACAAATTCAATGTGTAAATTTACAATAATAGCCAAAGGAATTCTAAAAGGAATAGGAAATTATAATATGTGTGTGCGCGTGCGTGTTCCAAAAGATAGATATAAAATCAAATAATAATAATAATATGAAAATCGTAAAAAACAGTGTGCATATGAAGGAGAAGAAGCTGGAACTTACAGAACAGTTGTGAGAATAAGATGAAGAAACGGTAGAAAGACAAGGTCCTATAGTGTGTGTGTGTGTGTGTGTGTGAGAGAGAGAGAGAGAGGCAGTTGTGGTGCAATTTGAATCCTTTGTTTGGAAAGCTTCAAATGTGATTTATTTCGTATGTCCCAATTCTAATCATTTTTTACCTTTCAATCTCTTATTTCCTCCCATACCTAATACTGCCACCGGTTTAGTTGACTTTTATTCAACAGATCAAAGAAGTGAGATGTTCTACTTAAAAATATTGATTTATATATAATACATTATATATTATTTTTTAATCAAATAAATTAATTTGGAAAAAATGGATAAATATAAATATTTTTAAATAGTGTATGGAACTTCTTTATTTTCTAGAATAAAGATCAGCTAACCTTTATATTAAGAACCGAAGGTAGTATAAGATCATTTGACTAATTTAAAAAAAATTAAGGAAAAAAGTATTTAACTATAACATATATTCATAATCTCTTTCAAATATTTATATGCATTATTAGATTAATGTCAGACTGGTTTTTCTTATTTAAAAAATTGTTTTAGGTTTTCTAGGAATAAGAAAACCGCTAGTGGTTTTCTGGTAGAGTAGTTGGGCATCGGACCCAAACCGAACCCTCGAGTTTGGTTAAGTTGACCGGCAAAGGAAGATTTCAAGGTACATGTGTCGCTTGCTGATGGCGAGTGGTCATCAAGTGAAAATTGGCGATTGGTTTAGATTTCTGGAAAAGGTGGGGCCTGAGAAAGCGATGGACAAAGATGTTTCACTAGACGAATGGGGACGTAACACGTGGAACGTTGAAAACTGAGGGCGCTTATATTTCCTGCTTTTACCTGCGAGGCATTAGGCGATAAGCAGCAAGCAGCGAAAATAGACAACGAATTTTATATTTTTGTACTTTTAATACTCTGTTGGTTTTTTAAAAAAATAATTAAAAAATTAAAAAATTATTTTAAAGTAATATATTTATCATTTTTATTTAAACTAATTTATGTGATTTATAAATTGATATGTAATATAATGATATATATAAATATTACTTCAATTTATTTAAATTCTTTAATATAAAAAAATCATTTGTTTCTTGCATTAAAGAATAAAAATAGTATTTTTTGCCCCTCATTATTTTTAGGTGAGATAAAAAATCATAGGCTGACCATAAAGGCTAATCTCCCTCGAAATATTAAGGGTAAAGAGTGTATCTCTTGTAACCTTATTTGCGTATTCGAATCGCTAGCTCACCATTTGTTTTAAGAGCATAATCTTTGATCAATGGGATTGAGTCTAATAAAATGAACTAATTTATAACAATATGATAAATCAATGTGCGAATTTCTATTGAAAGATGCACTACACTACTTTAGTATTTGATAATATCTTGAATAAAATTATCTCTAACATGAGAATACTCATATCCACAAAACTATGAAACTCTAAAGAAGGACTTAATTATAAAAAAAAAATCTAAAGATAACTGAAGAGTATAAAATTGTTATTTCTTACATAAGAACTTATTATATGTTCATCACTTGTGATTAATCTTTTGAGTAATTAAATCTTTTGCTTGAGATCTTTTACAATGACTTCTAAAACATGAAAGAACATACTATTGTGCTCATGCTAATCAAAGTTGTGTATTTTTCAATCATTTAATTATTATAGGTGTTCACTTTTCCCTCTTGAGGCTAAGCATATATATATATATATATATCATTGAGTAGTTAATATGATTATCTTATTAGATTCTAGAATCCATAAGGGACATGATTATTCGTGTGTATATAATTATCTTATCACCAAAAAGAACTCTAATTTATCTTAACACTTATAAAATACCATTTTGATTATCTACATGGAATTACAAAGCATTAAGCAACTGCGATTACATCAAATATGGATACACAATAATTGAAAACGCAGGTGTGTTTGGTACTACACGATTTCATAAAAAAATATTACATTTTTTGTTTGTTGGATCCAAATGTGTGTTTGCGTCAAACATATACACATTTATATAATATAAAAGAAATCTGGAAACAAGTTAACAAATAATATAACTTGTCTATATGTTGTTATATTGGTCAACATATACCACGTTATTTGAAATTGAAAATGCTGTGACATAAGCATTGAAAGCTTCAAGCTATGTACTATATTTTCGTACTGAGCCATTCTTAAGAGCTATTTCCAAATATCAGAAGAGTAATGCCATTTTTTTACTCCCTCCCATTTTTTAAGACCTCTCATATATTTCATAGTATAACATATTGTTTAAAAAGCATTACTTTTTTTTATTTAGCATCTATGACTAAACTTTCTAACTCAGACTCTTCAAATTAATTATTCTTATTGAGCATAACTTTGATATTTTACACAACATAATTAATTTTAACTAACTTTTTTAATTTATATAAATTTTGTATACTCCATCATATAAAATTTTTTTATGTCCATGTAATTATCGCGATGATGCTAGTGACATTATATTTTGTTGGTTACCGATGACATTATATAAAAAAAATAATATTTGGCTACCTGGCACTTTGGATCAGCTAGTGTTTCAAGATAATCTCCACTAATTGCACATTACGTCTAATAATTTATTTATTTTTTTGACTTTTTTGTTTCATAGGGTAAGGATCTGGCCTCGAAGCACAAATAAACATAATTTTTATTCATATGATCCTTTACATTTGAAATGTAATTATTGGTATGAAAATTAATTATGAATGGACTTAAATAGTTTGCGAGTTGGGACTTCTTCAAGCATGCAAAAATAAATAATCGCTATTTCTGTATTTTTGAAACCAATATTTTACCCCCTCCATTTTTTATAAAAAAATTTTATAAAATAGTGTTTATAAAAAAATGATTAAATTAGTTAAAGACAATAAATATGTAAAAAGATCACTTTTTTTTTTAAAAAATACCAGAGAATAAGAAAAGTTAGGAAAAAGAAATATGTGGAAAAGACAGAATGTGGTGTGAGTAAATGCAATAAATGCAATGATATTAATATAAGTAACTTTTTTTAAAAAACATTAATATCAGTAATTAGATAGAGGTAAAATGGGAAGTCAATAAAGAAAAATTAAGGCATACTTTAAATGTCTCCTGTGAATAAGAGCAAGCCATACATGATGGTTGTTTCTTATATAAAAAAATAGAACTTAGGAGTATTTTTACTGCATATACGATTCCCTTTTTTCACGCACTTCAATTAAAAAAAAATAGAACTTAGGAGTATTTTCCCAAGCACGAATATTTTTTTATAGAAGTTCACAGGGAGAGAGAGGCAGGCTTATAATCTGGCCATGATAAGATAATTTTGCTTACTTATCATGGGGAGTTCCAAGAATAATAAGCCATCTTCTGCGCAGCACATGATTTGCAGATCAACTTGTCTTTATCTATCTGTCTGTATACATCAACTTGTATTTAAATTAAAGCTCTTGTTCTCCATAATGATCTTATTGATATTATTGAACTTTTTGTGTAACTTGTTCTTTTTCAAGCATATATAATACTTATATATGAACCTTTTGGTACAGTTTGACCACCATGGTATGCCAGCTTAAAGCACATTGTTGAGACTTTATAGGGCACTGTCTCTCAATATTTACTTGGCTTGGTTGATAAAAACTTGGGACAGTGACAGCTTGTGGTTTGCTTCTTTAGGGATAAGAGCCATAGACAAGTTTTGAGTTCTATAACTTTGGCCGAGTGCTTCTTGGGTACTAGAGAGCTTGGTCAATTTGACATGCAGGTTAGACTATGGCTCCAGTCGATGGGATAATACTAGATAGAGCTATAATGCAAGTTGCATCTCATGCATGGTTACCTATATAACATGATACACTGTGTACAACTGCATGTATGATTAATATATATATATATATATATGAGAAAGTGGAGTTAAAAGTTTTTAATTGATGTTACTTGTTCTTTTATCTCACATGTTCTCCAATTAGAAAGAATTAGGATTAAGGACTCATTGGCAAACTTATTTGGGGAAAAACCAAGCAAAAATCACCCCGCATCTTTTCTTCCATGTTTTGTCAATAATTTAGTTCTCAATCTCAATTTCTCCAATAATTTGTTCTTTAAAATGCAAGCATGTGTTACCGTACCATGTTTAATTGTTAATGCAAGTGCTTAGCCCATTTTAACGTTCAGGTTTTATCTCTGAATTGAATGAATAGATAAAACTTTTGGATCTACTGTGGCAGTCCACGTGATACCATCATTGACTTCTTGTATCTCAACGAAGATTTGTTTCCTGAAACAATCAATGCACTCTAATATTTTAATTAACACAAAACACAGAATTAATACAACGTCCGATTCTTAATATAAGTTTTAATTGATAATTTCGGAGAAACTAAAGAAGCTTAATAAACTAATGTACTTATCATTATTTCCAAATCAATTTGTTTGACTTATAAACTGATGTATAATCTAATGATATATTACAATAATTAAATTTAGCTTTAATTTTTTTAAGCAAATTCAACCGACACCCATATTATAAATTGGAGGAAGTAGTTTTATATACAATGCTTTTAGAGTTTTCACTAAGCATATAGCCATGTGTTAATCATTAACTTGCCCCATTTGCAGACTGACAATACCTTGACTAGAGGTTGTGTTTTCATTATCTTTCGAGCACATGCAATGTATTTCATCCCGTCTATGTCACTTTGAGAAGAAGAAGGAAATTTTTTTTTTTCAATTAAAGACAAATTTAATAAATTAACTATCATTCACCAGCTCGCTAGATGTGGGGTGGTTTTCCATGTGTCGAATTTCAGTGGCTCAAACTAAAATAAACCGCCTTCTATAACGCTACTTTTAAACAACCCAACCTGCAGGAATTTTTTGACATTTTTCCTTATTTTTTTAAATTTCAAATAATACAATTCAAAAATTTAGAATACGTCTCACAAGTTTAAATTCAAACATTACAATACAAACTAAATATAAATCCAAAATCAAATGATCAACTATCATTGAATATTAATGGGTTTAAAGCATGATCAAAAGCTATCAACATTTTTTTCCATTAAATATTATTTTTTAATTTATTTTAGAAAAACAGGCTATCTAACTTGCCAAAGAATAGAGTTGAGAGAGAGAAACTTTATCTCATTGTATTGTCACGTCATAATACTGTGGAATGTACAGTTTACTTATATGAGAGCACAATTATGCTTGACCTCATTAGTTGGTGACAGCTGTATAGCACAAACGGTGTAACTAAACTATTCTAACAGCATGTATTCTGTTACAGGAATTGGTTAGGTTACGTTTGGTTACACATTATACTTAATTATATCTCTAATACCCCCTGCAAGTCTGAGTTTTGAGTGAGACATTGACAGGACTGAACACTTAGCCGTTCATGGAAGTGCTTAAATAGGACCCTGCCTAAAGGTTTGGTTAGTACTTCAGCTACATGTTCATAACTTGGTACATAGCCGATCTGTAATATCCCAGAAGAGACTTTCTCTCAAAGAAAATGGAGATCGAGTTCAACGTGCTTCGTCTTTGCGTGGAGCACTAGATTAGCTGCCAGTGCCACGGCTCCGGAGTTATCACACCAAATAATGGGTACTTCCGCTACTACCATATGCATTTCTTGAAGGAGAGCTATCACCCACAAGACATTCGATGAGGCATCTGCAAGACTTCCCAATGGGGTTCTTGTGGGTCTTGTAGAAATTGGCTGAGATGATTGACGACAAATGAAATTTTAGGGCGAGTGTAGCATAGGTACTGGAGCTTGCCAATGATGTTGCGATATAAATTTTGACTAAGAAAGGGAGCTCCTTCTGTCGATAGAATCTGAATGTTGGTAGCCATGGGAGTATCATTTGCCTTGGCCGCTAGAAACTTGGTCTCAGAGAGAGGTTCACTGATGTACTTTCATTGAGTCATAAGCAGCCCCTCAGACTTATGATGAAACTCAATACCAAGAAAGAAGGAAATATCACCAAGAATCTTTAAGGATAAGAGGTTGCTCATCTTAGCTATTATCGCAGCAACTTCTTCTTGGGAACCTGTGATAACAATGTCATCAACATATATAATCATATAGATAATGGAATTTGCAGTTTTCTGAATGAGTAGACATGGATCAGCTAGAGAGGCAACAAAGTCTAGTTTGAGCAATGCTTTATTGAGTTTCTTAAACCAGCTCCATGGAGCTTGGTTGAGTCCATAGATAGCTTTCTTCAGTTTGCAAACAAAGGGTCTACCATCAGACGTGGGCAAAACAAATGAGAATCCAGGAGGAGGATCCATGTACACCTCCTAAACAAGATCTCCGTTAAGGAATGCGTTACTGTTACTGCTTTAACTACTAGACTGAAGGTGTCGTAGTAGTCCATCCCTGCCTCTTGAGAGTACTCCTTAGCAACCAATATTGATTTTCTCCTAGCTAGAGTGCCATCTGCATTTGTTTTATTTTTTCACAACTATTTGCGCCCAATCGTCTTCCGACCATGGGGCAGTGGAGCTACTTCCCAAGTTCCAAACTTTTCTAGAGCATTATATTCCCCCATGACAGCTTGCTACCAATCTGGGTCAGTTAGGGCTTCTTCGATAAAGGTTGGAGTGGGATATTTCATAGTCATAAAGACTCGTGGCCTGTGTACGCCATTTTTGCTTCTCGTAATCATCGGATGAGTGTTACCCTGAGGTGCTTGCTGGGTCTGAGATGTTTGTTGTGTTTGTTCTACTGTTGTAGGTCTATCATATCTCGGGTATGCAGTGATTTTTGGTTCTAGAGATGAGGTAACATCTAGTGTAGTATGTGCCACATATTGTCTAATACTGTGTTGAGTCATGCCTAAAAACCTTGTTTCATTGAACTTCACATGCTTGGAGATATATGTGCGACTAGTGGTGAGATCTAGACACTGATAGCCCTTATATTGAGAGTTGTAACCAGTGAACACACAAGTGACTGAGCGAAAGTCAAGCTTATTGGCATTGTAGGGCCTAGTGTATAGGTAACATTCACAACCAAAGACCCTCAAGATGGAATAATCTGGTTTTATGTTGTAAAGCTTTTCATATGGTGACTGTTGTTATAGGGCTATAGATGGTTGTCAATTAATCAGAAACACAGTTGTTGCAAAAGCATTGGGCCAATAGAATAGTGAGAGTGAAGCTTGAGCCAATAAGGTGAGCGCCGTTTCTACTATTATCCTGTTCCTTCATTCTACAAGTCCATTCTGTTCAGAAGTGTGTGGACAAATGAATATGTGTTTAATGCCATTCATAATGAGAAATGAGCTAAATGTTAGGAATTCTCCACTATTGTTACATTGCACTTGTTGGATTTTACAGTTCAGTTTGTTCTCTATCATCAACTTAAATTCTTTGAACTTGGCTAAGGCATCAGATTTCTTGTGCAGGAAATAAATCCAAGTGAACGTGCTATATGCATCAACAATGGCTAGGTAATATACAAATCCATGAGAGATAATGGGAGCAAGGCCCCACAAGTCCAGTATTATTAGTTGTAAAGGTTTCTGATACATGATTGAGCTAGAAAATTGTAATTTGTATGACTTGCCATATTGACATACTTTACATAGTACTTGTGAATCAACATTAGTATGCGGAATGGAATTACATTGTAAAACACGTTTGACAGTCTTCAGGGAGGGGTGACCAAGCCGCTGGTGCCACATGTTAATGGAAGTGATGGATACAGAGTGCATTACTAGAGTTGCTATTGGTGGATTGGCACAATTGTAAAAGTGTGTTTGAGCAGGAGACATAAACAGTTACATACCATCCTTCTCAGTGCCATACATCAATGGTTGGTAGGTGCTCAAGTCCTTAACAACACAATGGTTAGGAAAAAACTCAACAGATACTTGATCTAGCTATAGATAGGAGTTTCTTTTGCATACATGGGACACATAACACTTTAGAATAAGTGAATTTTGCAGCTCTAGTGCTAAGTTAAACTTGACTAGTGAATTTTACAGCTTTAGTAGTAAGTTAAACTTGACCAGTATGAGTAATGGGAGATAACTCACCTATGCCCACTTGGACTGCACCAACTCTAGATTGAATCACTTGTGGACTAAGAGAGGGGACATCATTGGTGATATGTTCAGTTGCTCCAGAGTCAGGATACCAGGCATTGTCAACAACAGCGGCAGGGGTTACAATATAAGCTTGAGCAAATGGATTATAATTGTGGAGCACTTTGCCCGTTGGTGGAGTGGCCTGAGATATATTGCTATGTGATAACAACTTCTCAGGTGCAGCAATGGCCTTTACAGCAGCAGGTGACATCATTGATGAAGTAGAACTCGCATGCGCAGAGTGTGAGAGAACCAGGCTAGAGTTATTGTCATATGAGGTGTAATCAGGGAAGACAGAATGAGTGTGGTAGGCTTTAGCATTTGGTGCATTAAAAGACATAGCAACTCGTGAGTTGAAGTTTCGATTATATTCTTCATACCTGAAGTAGCAACGATCTGCAGTGTGCCTAATTTTGTGACAGATCTGGCATAATGGCTTGGGATTGGTAAATCTACCACCACGTCCACGATTTGGGTGGCCTTGAGCCTCTGTTTCCTTGCCCAGTGGTTGAAGCTTGTATGTAGTAAGCACTGGCAAAGTAGTCTTCATCCATCATGGATTCATCAGAGATATAGGGTGCAGGCATGCCAACATGGTTTGCATGTCCTGTGGCGCTATTTGCCAGGAAAGTGTTCTGCCTTTGTTCTAAATCAACTAGCATAGTAGTTACTGTTTCAACAAAGTGTGGTCTAGCTGCATTAATTATTGCAATTAAAGATTCATACTCTACCGTTAATCCACTGATTATGTGTGAAATCTGTCTTGCTTCATCAACCTCTCACCCAGCATAGCCAAGTGGTCATAGATAGATTTAACATTGGCTAGGTAATCTCTCATTGATAGTTCCCCTTTCTTTTGATTAGCCAGTTGATTACGATATGAAAGTATCTTGGCATCCGATTTGCTGGAGTAGAGCTTGTTTAACTTGTTCCAAATCTGTGCTGCTGTTTCTAGGCCAATAAGCTCAGGAAAAATGTTTGGTGCAACGGACGCTAATAGCCAAGAGGCTAGTGCATAGTCAAGTGACTCATACTCATCGAACGCCGGATTTAATTTCTCCTAACCATCTTCACTATGGATTGTTTTTGGTGGTTGAACGATCCTTCAAGGAAGTGATGCATCTTGTGTTGTTTCACCATAAAGTAAACCTGCTATTTCCACAGCAAGAAATTGGCATCATCTAGCTTAACTATAATTTTCTTGTTCAAGAATCCTCAATGAAGTGCAAGCGTAGGCGCAGTTCCACCATCACCAGGAGCTCCATTGGTTGACATGTTGCCTTTGTGAGGCGTTAGCTATGGAGACTGAAGCCTTCAGGCTCTGATACCATGCCAAAGAATAGAGTTGAGAGAGAGAAACTTTATCTCATTGTATTGTCACATCATAATACTGTGGATGTACAGTTTACTTATATGGAAGCACGTGTATGCTTGACCTCATTAGTTGGTGACAGCTGTATAGCACAAACGGTGTAACTAAACTATTCTAACAACATGTATTCTGTTATAAGAATTGGTTATAGTTGGTTACATTTGGTTACACATTATACTTAATTATATCTCTAATATAACTTACCCACATCAAATGGTCAACAATTTTTCTCACCCAACCTGTCACTTTTTGGTGGGTTGGCATGCTCCTTCCTCCAAAAAAAAAATTACCACCCCTACTCTGTATCTAGTCTCTTGGAGCTCTTAACCATGAGTGGTTGTTGAATTTGATCAGTTGTGTTTTTCTAGTGTGCCTCTCCGAGATGAGAATAAACGCAAACTTAGTTGGATAAATAGCTATATTTATTGACGGATAATTGGTGGATGAAAGATAATATCAATAAAGTCTAAAGATAAAGGAGAATTCCTAAAATTTAGGATGGAGGATTTTCATAAGTATGTTCTTATAGATAGAGCTTAGTGATAAACATAGGTTGGAAATAGTGGAAGGGGTTTGTATGTCCCTCATAATGTGGTGAACCATTGTTTAAATCCTTACTGGGTAATATGCACATTTAATGCCCACAATGCTCAAATAGGATTGCATTTAGTAGGAGAGCACATGTACTTGGGAAAAAACAAAGAGCTTAGTGACATGTATTGACCAAATATTGATATTATGACCTGATAAGTGTAAGCTTAGGAAATGTGAATTACAAAAAATTTGAATATTTTTTTTGCCTGTAAAATTTGAATATTTCTCTCTTCAATTTGAAGTCCTGTTGATGAAAGATTAATAAATATAAAGTCAGTCGGAGCAGTTTTTTAAAATGGATTTTTTTATTCTATTCAAAACAAAATGGTTATTTCATCAAAGATTTATAAACGAAGATTTCTGTGTCCCAATTCCATATCCATTTGATCAAATATAAAATATTATCTAGAAGCTACAGGATTCAACACAAGGCATATGTAATATATAATTTACAGAGATATATCCAATGCGTCTGATCCAAAAGCATAAATATTTCCTGATCGAACATCGATCAAACATTCCCCAATAGAAAACTTGATCTTTCCACAGGGAAAATTTGTTGGCATGCAGAAAATGGTGTCTCAAAACCCTAGATGGTCAAGAGCTATTTCCAAATAGCTGTAATCTGTCATATAGAAATCGAAGTTCTTAATTGTAATCTTAGGAATGAACAACCTCTATATATATATATAGATATATATCACCACACAAACATATTTATGCGTGTATGTTTATTCATGAGTTTCAAGGAATAATATACCCGATGGCTAGTTCAATTGCTTTGGTTGGTGGTTCACCAGATTGAGAATGTGGTTGCCTCAGCTGGAGATTGGTTGGTACACTGCTAGTAGTATGTGGAGGATTCAAATTCTCAATGTCTTCATTCATAACTTCCGAAATCTAATTAGAAAAATATAAAACTTTATTCAGACTTTGAAAGAAACTTTGAAACATTTAACAGACACAGACACAGACACAGACACAGACACAGACACAGACACAGCATGGGCTTAGAGTTTCTAATGTGCCTTTCTATATGTTCTTTCTAATACCCCCAACTTCCTAAATGTTTGCTTCCTTTTCTTTTGATCACTATTTCTACATAAAATGGGTAACATTTTGATATCTTATGAGCATGGAATGGTGCGGTTTCAATTTTTTACTATTTTTTAAAATATAAAAAATAAACAGTTTTAGAGCATTGTCTCTTTAAAAAATAAGAAGAATAAAAATGTGTTATTTCGTGCCCATAGAATATCATGATACCATTCATTTTGAGAATATTTGATAATCAAAAGGAAAAAAGGGGAAATTTAGTCTTAGATCCCAAATAAACAAGTTATTTAAGGAATAGTCCCATAGAAGAAAACATTTAATGAGATGTCCCAATTGACAACATGAGGTCCTTGTATTGACAACATCATGTGCTATATTGACAACACCTCATGTTGTCAATGGGAAATGGCAAAGAGAGTTAGACTGAGAGAGGTACACTAGAGGCCCCAAATTAATCCAGCAGGGCAAAGGCACAATATATGAACGAAAAGATGGTCGTATATGATATAATAATTTGATAAAATGTTTTATCAACTTGATTACCTTTTTTAACTCTACATTTTCTTTACAAATGACTTCTATGCTTTTATAGAGTTCAGCATTTTCTTGACTGACTTGATTTCCCTGCAATAGCATCGATAAATTAAATTAGTCAGAATTCATGGCAAGATCAGAAACATAATTGCTTCATGAATATACCTTTTGATGTAGCTCTTTAATCTCGTCTGTTAGGATTTCATCCTGCGAATAATTTAGCTTATTGCACGAATGAGATGTTAAATTGGTATAGTTAATTAATTGGTACTTGTCCTGTAAAATAGTGTGATATCAAATTGAAAGATTTAAGTTGAATTGAAATATCTTACCTTTTTTATCTTGACTCGCCTTAAACTCATCTTCAGCTGATTTTCCAGATTTTCAACTTCGTTGATGCCCAAACCAGAAAATTGTTCACCCATCAGTTGCCTACATTTCCCAATTATATATAGCAAACATAAGTTAATTAGGACATGTAATAATTAATTCTTCTTCTAATGTATGTATCTGATTTGCTAATTTCATATATATACCTGTGCAATTCCTGCAATTGTTCAAGTTGTTGCCTCAAGATCGTAGCTTCTCTTTGCCAAAACTCCCAAGTTCAACACACACACACAGCATAAAAATGTTATATATATATATATATATATATATTAGTTGAATAAGAAGTAAAGCAATTATATATTGTAAGGAACAAGGAATAAATCTCTAACTCAAGCATGACGATGATTTTAGGCCCAGATCTCACTTTATATGCATGGGACTAGATGGCCCACTTACATTACATTGGCAACATATGATAGACCATGCATGTATGTATTTCTGCATACATGCATGCATGCATGGTGGTGCTTTTTCTAAATTCAAATCTTTTATTCTTTTTCTACCTGAATTAGATGTTCTCCAAGCTATTTTCCCATTTTTTTGTTTATTTTTCTTGATTCTTAATCTTCCCCTTATTTGTTGCTTGGAGTTTGATATAACACTGACAAGTGCAAGTACAGACACAAATTATTATACTGATATATATGATTAATTTTAATGTTCATTAAAGGTGATGAGCATTGAAATTTAGACCATTTAGATTTTCTTTTTCTTTTCAAAATTAATTTAACGCATGCAGAATCTAGCATAAAAATAATCTCTTGATTGTCAGTTTTTTTTTAAAAAAATTTTAAAAGTTTAAACATGGACAGTTGAAATTGTATACAAACAGTGTAGATATCACTGCAAAATGACCATCATCAGCATCGATACTGGTTCCAATTCATTATATATGATTTATGAATGTCTTATAACTAAACAGGACTTGTAAATGAAGAAACTTTAAAACACATATATATGAGGAGTATAGCAGCCGATATTAGGTCTCATACCTTGGCTTCTGAAGCTGGATTTATAAGAGGATTGTGTTCCTCATCTTTTTGTTTATTGTAGCGCTCAATAATTGACTTCATGCTGCCATATATAAGCAGAGATTTTAATCAATAAATAAGATGAAAAAAATTAATTTTTTTCAAGAGAAAAAGTAATATCAGATAATCTTGATCAGTACTCAATGCAATCCCATATGCTACGCTTATATATTGTAAATTCATGAATAAGTAATATAGAGTCTTTGTATGTATCATTACAATAATGCTCAATGCTGAGAACATTTTAAGATCTTATGATTATGTTTTGCAATTTTGACATGAAATGTTTTTTCTAAAAAAAAATTTCTTTCTAAATATTTATAGGGACAAAACTTAAGCTTATAGCCGTTAAGTCATGTTCTTTGATTACACTTATTATTTTACTACTATTAGTCATTAAAAGATGCATGTACACTAGTGAATTCCCCCTATAAATGATTGTAAATTTTGGAATAAGCTCTTATAATATAAAGTAGGATTTCTAAAATTTCATATGAACACTTGTGTTGGTTTGGATTGACATTTTGAAGCCTTCATACGGATTTTCAATTATGATTTTACAGTTTACTAGATAAACATATAAGATGAGGTTTTTTCCTTCCGCGGGGCGATATTCAAACAGAGGAATTAGGAAGGGAATAATATGACGAGTGTTGCAACACTTTACATCTGCCATTTATATTTTTTTATAATATTAATTTCAATGGATGTATCACACACGCACAAACATATATGTATGTATATAAAGATACCTCATATAAAGCCTTGATACAAAGAGTATTAAAGGAAGAAAACAAACGTCAAAAAGCACTCACATGCATATGCATGTTGATAATATTCTGATACGAATATATAAATATAATATATATATATATATTATATTTATATCAAGCCTAATGAAACAAGCATTTATAAGTAGATGAGAAGGAGAATGGTAAATAAACATAGAAAACTCAAGCATCGATTACAAGATCGTACGATACAGTATCATCAAATTCAAGAAAGTTTATCTTAGACAGAAACAAGATCTAAAGGTTTATTATTTGGATCAGAAACACAGAGAAAACAAACTACACTGTTCTACACACACACACACACACACACACACACATACTCTCACATACATACCTGGAGCTTCCATATTCATAGAGCTTGCTGGTGCTAGAGAAGACAATAACCCCAACTTGTGCATCGCACAGAATCGCAAGCTCCTTTACTTTCTTGAACAGACCACTTCGCCTCTTTGAGAAAGTGACTTGCCTGCTGGTTATATTGTCAATCGTCTTAATCTCAATCTTCCTTTTACCCATTCCTCTAGGTTTCTTCACTACTTCACCTTCCAGATCAACCACACAACGGATCAGTAAAGCTACAGAAATTCATCAAAAAAAAACAAGAAGGAAGAATTAAACCAAAACACCATTCTCGGAGGAACCCATCGGAATGTAAGGTGTTCCCAAACCACAGATATATCTAAAAAAAGGAATAGAAATAAAAATAAATCGGAATAAAGATTTGGGTGCCCATGTGCTGGTCAAGAGCAGGAACTCACAGCACTATTGTGAGAGTAAGAAGCAGAACAAAAGAACGAGAAGGAGGAGGAGACAGGTTTGTTTGGAGAGAGGCTTTTTAAATGAATATAAAGCACTTTGAATACTTTATTTCGAAAGCTTCAAGTAGGTTTTGTTTGTCTGTCTCGATTCTGAACATTGTGATTTGTGAGCTATGAGAAAAAAACAGCTTCCGGTTTTTCGGGAAATGAAAACCGCCAGTGGTTTTCTTTTAAAGTAGTGTGGTCAGCTGACCCAAACCAAATGCTTGAGTTTGTTTTAGGTTGACCATTAGAGAAATAAGGCTGAACAAAGAGCTCGCAAACCGGAGTTAATGCGTAAATTGGACTAACTTAGGCCAATATTGGATCAGGGAAAAAAGTACTAGTGCAAGGAAAAGACAAGAATAAAACTATGGGTCAATATTGAATCTTGTGTATTACGGAGAAGCTAGATAACTAATTGGGAAAATTTCATAAAAAAACTTGTAATTTGGTAAAGGACAAATCAATGTCTCTAATAAAGCAAAATCCACCACAAAAAATTGATTATCAATGGCGATTTTGACTTTTGGTGGTAACAAGTCACCGTCATAACGATTGTTATTAAAAGAAATGACATTTACAAAAATAAGTCGTGATCGAAAAAACTTTCAGCGGCAATAAAAAGTCACCATTGAGGTTCACCTTTGGCGGTGACAAAAAAGTCGACGCTGAAGGTACATTCAATGTCGACTTTTTTCGTCGTTACTGATATTTTCACAATTATTGAAAAAAATGATAATTACTCTAGTGACTGCCACATCATTACTAGTCGGTCGGCACTACATCACTGACAATTGTCACATCACCACCAGTCCTTGTACACCATGTTTTGTCACATATATGCCACCTAAACTACAACATATGTTGTCAGCTAATAAATCTAAAAGTTTGCCTTTTCTAGGAATCAAACTTCCAACCCCGTGGGCACGCGTGAGCCTTTGCTAGTTGAGGTGCAATGACTTTGCATATTTTAAACTCATATATATATATATATATAATATTTTGCTGCATAATATATATATGTATAAACTCATATTTAAATAGACATTTATATATAAACACATTTATGTATATTTATACATATATCTATATATATACAATATATAATATTGTTAGAAAATAAAAATAAATTGAATGATAATTTTAATGTATGTGTTTATTATTGTATATATTTACATTTTATTTCATATATAGTATATTATTGATTGAATAATAATTTTTATATACTTATATAATTATTACTTACATAATTTTATTATGTAAAAATATCATTTTTGGGTAAAGATATTAATTTTAATAAAAATTTTGCAAATAAAATCAATATGAAATTTCTTACCTTTAGCGGCAACTTTATCTTACAAAGTTGTTGCTGAAAGTATGGCCTACAACGGCAACTAAAAACAGTCACATCTAAAAGTGCTACCTTTAGCAGTGACAAAAAATGTCTCCATTGAAGGTAAAAAAAGTCGCTGCTGAAGATGCTACCTTCAACGGTGATAGAAAAGTCTCTACTTAACCTGTTTTAAGTCACCAATGAAAGTATGACTTTGAGCGACAACTCACAAAATCACCACTGAAAGTCGTTGTTAAAAGTTATTTTTTTAGTGATCTAAAGTTAGACCCCTGTACTAGTTTGGATTTTGAAATATTGTAAAAGCACATAATTCTACCCTCACTTTTTTTACAAAAATTCTCCACCCCTTTATCGACTGCCAATCATTCAAGCTCCGGCGGCTGCCATCACACCACTTGTTGAGTCTTGACTATATGGAAGACTTTATCATTTTCCCTTATTTTAGATCCCTAAGGACTTTTGGGTGGGTTAAAAGCTTTATGAGACAAGGGAAAGGAATATGATTTGTTTATGGCAACACTTCATATCTGTCCTTGATTAAGAAACCTAGCGTACAGAAATGCTTTTCGCGTGGGAAAAATTTTTTTGGGCAATTTGTGTTTGGTTAAAAAGCATTTTTTTTAGTTAAAAGTTCTTTTCAAAATCATTAGCAGCTATTTAAAATTGCTTTCAAAAGTAATAAAAAAATGATTTCATTCAATTTTTTCAATAAGCATTTACCAACACGTCTCTCTTGTATCTTTTCTCCCATATTCTCTCTCATTTATTTTTGACTCAATCTCTCTTCCACTCACCCTCTCCATATTTAAAAATAGTAACATTTTTTACATATATATTGTTTTTAACAAATTTTAACCAACTTTTTAAATACCTTTCGGTTCATTGCATCTTATAAAAAGGAAGAAAGGGAATACCACATATATTTAGTGAGGATCTGGCTAGATAGTTAGATATATGCTTCATATATTATATTTTTAACTATTAGTGTAAATATTTTTCCGTACAAAATAGGTAAGAGTGATCTATATTACATACAAAGAGACAAGAAGGTCGGAGGGAGTATATATTGGTTTGCTAAGCCTGTTTCATACCATCAATAATGTCACAGCGTTTAGGTCTGGAAGCATTTATTAGTTAAGTGAAAAAAACTGTCCATACAAGTATCTACTTGAAAAGTTTATTACTCGTTAATATGTGATATATTTTTATACATATAAAGTATGAATACTCTCAATAATCTTATACACATAAAGTACAAATACTCAAATTCATGTATTTATGACTTTTTTGTTTCTAAAAAAATTAACTTACTCTTATATTAATGATTAGAAATAGTATACATGTTCGATAAACTAGAACTTAAATTGAGGGAGTAGGAAGAGAACGGGATGGAGACTGATTTAGGCAGTACGAACGGTGACATGACTGTTTTAATCTATAAATTGCGAAGGCTGGGGTTGGGCTGTGAAAAACCGTTAGTAGTTTTCGATCAAAGTTGTCGACCTCATTGCTAGAGTCAAGACATGATAAGGCTCGTATCAGAAAGTGACGGAAAGACAATGTTTTAGTTAATTATATTTACAAGTCATCTCATCAAATTTTTTACATGAAAATATATAATACTCTTCATTTTTTATTCGTTACTTTACTTTTATATATTACAATAAATATTTAATATGAAAAAATTATAAAGTTATTGAATTTTAAGTCAGCGGTAATGATATTTTCAGTTTTTCTTGATATATGTATAATATATTGAAAGTGACTCATACATATTATAAGAAGAACAACTTCTTTAATCTCTGTCCTATAGTTTTTCTTGATCTCTATGTAATATGCTAAAAGTGACTTATGAGTATGATAAAAAATTATTTTGCTCTTATTTTCAAAATCAAATGCAGCATAATCTGTCCTATGGAGAACTAACACTTGGAATGATGAGAAATGAGAGCGCTTATATTTCCTAGTTAATTAATTACTCTTGAAAGTTACTGTCCAACTTGCCTTGTATTGTACCCTTGTTAATTTAATTGGCATAAAGTAGACTGACAATAATTTGTTAATTCGTTCACACTTGCGTTCACATTTACAAACAGACAACTTCTTTCTTGGGTGAAATAGTTAAAACAATCCTCAATTTAATATTTTAATTATCTACATTTCTGGTACATATATTTTATATGTTCCTATGAAAATATTGAAGTTTAATGTAGGGCGTGTTTGGATTATCTTTTATAGAATAGATCATGTAAAAAGTGTGATAAAAAGTGATTTAAAAAAAAAAGAAATTTTGCAGATTCTGAAAGACAAGAAAGAAATGATTTCTCAAAAACCTTGATTTTCCACTCCTAAATGATGATTTTCTTGCCAAAATCAATTGTGGAGGAAAAATCATTTAGTTGGTTTAACCAAAATTATCTATTTATAAACAATAAATTGTTTTCACCTAGGAATTGATTCGATGCATTTTTTTTCATTTTTATCTCTAAGTAATTATATCTTTCTCATATTTTTTCTTCACTCATTCTTTTTAATTATCCTCTTTTCACTCACACTCTCTCTTACTCATCTTTCCTATAAATAAAGGTATATTTACAGAAAATTACATTTATTACGTATTTATTATTTTAATTTCCTCCAGCTGTTCATTTTGTGTGATTTAGTAATTGTATGAATTATTAAGCCCAACTTTATTTCGGTCGAGTGTGAGTCAATCAGTTCCCCCATAGTTCTTAGGCAAATCCTATTTATATTCTGGGCTTCAAACACGTCTTCACTCATGTCAAGAGCGAATCCTGACTCTGATATGGCACAAAGCTCGAAAACATGGAAGAGAACAAACGATTATTGAACAATAGATGACGCCACATCTTAACTATAAACATTATGGTTTGATTTAATTTGTTGGACCATTTACTTTATTATACTCCTTGAATCCTATTTATAAGATAAAGATAAGGTTGTTTTTTGTCATATTTATTTATAAGTTATATTATTAAATTTTCAATACAAATGTGTAAGCTTACCTTCTTTTATAGTGTGTGAATTTTGTTTTTATATGATATAATGTATTCAATAGGAATAGAGTTAAGAAATTGTTCAATTTTATGAAAAATTTAATAACATTTCAAGAGTTTCTTAATTTCAGTAAAATATGTTGAAAATGATTTATAAATAGAAGTTGAAGCTAAAGAATCTATTATTAAGTTTAACTTTTTTATAAGTGATATTTTCCAAGTTGATTCCTACTCTCTGGGCATTCTAACAATACTACCTAATTTAATACCTTGTTGTTTGTATCTTTGTTGTGCTTTGGTTATTTAAGCTTTAGTGAGTTATTGAATTAACTTATTTTAAATAATTTTACAAAATTTTAAGTAAGAATGTTAGATGAATTTTATCTACATGAAAGTGTGTTTTAAAGTTATTTTGATTGTTTTCCAAATAAGCTATAAATTTAGTCTTCGGTCAATACAATGCAAGCCTATCATGTTAAAAATAAAATTAGCTATATATATCTTTTTCATTAGAAAAGGCATATTTTGCTAAGAATGATTCCGTACGGAGCTATAGTACATAGCCTGTAGCTTTCCCTGACACAAGTCCCACCATTTTCTATTACCCACTGACGCGATCCCGTTGACCGAATATCATACAAATGGGTTATTTTATTGTTGATGATGTCTCGTAAAAAGTATTTTTGTGTAAGAAAGATTCCCCACTACCTACTCTCTCTAATATTAAATATTAATCATTTTTAATTAATTCAAATGTACAACTGACTCTGATTTCAATTGCTCTCCCTAAGCCAAGGTAAAGGAGGAGGTTTGTGTTAACCTTTTACTCTCAATATAAAACTAAAGGTCATTGGAGCTATCGGTGAAGAGGGTTAATCAAGCATGATCAAGTCTTATGAAAAGAGGTAAAGGAAAAATGAAGAAAACACTTAAATTACTGCTAAAAAAATACTATTTTCCATCGTTAAATGGTTATTTTCCGTCGCTAAAACGATGGCCGTTAATATTTTCTGTTGCTAAATGAAAATTTTCTTATGGAAAATAGTCATTTAATGATAGATTTTTTCATTACTAAATGACATTTTTCTGGTAGTGAAAAGGTTATGAAGAGAGGTAATTTAATTAATAATTTATCTAGGGATCTGGTCTACGATATAAAACAACAATGTCATGTAATTTATGTAATTGACCCTACCCCGTGGGATAAAACTTTGTTGTCATCATCATATGTACTAGTAAAAATAGTTAAAGATAAATATTTTTATAAAAGGATCATGAACACTTTCTAGAAGTTTCCTCTAATATGGACAAGATGGAGTACTATAATTATCACTGCAAAAAAATGTCATTTTGCAGTGGTTTATTTGTAACGGTTTTATTAACCGCTACTAAATTGCGATTTTGTAGCAATTATTAGTGAAATCGCCACAGACTTGTAGTGAAACCGCTACTAAATTACTTTCTCGATCCTTGAGTAATCTGATCTCAGAAATGAAATCTTTTTTTGTTACAGTATGGCCATATATTTCTCAGATTAACTCATTGAGAGACCTAATAATATCTCTCAACTAATGTGAGGGACAAATTCCATCTTGATCACTCACATTCCTCCACATGAAAGACCCCTAAGCCCAATTATAGCTTTTATCATCACCCGGTCAAAGGTGACTTTTGACTAAGTCAAAACTCAGCGACTCTTATGTAGGAATCTATGATGATCTCAAGTCAAAGGCCATGGTGACGTGATTACATATGAGATAAGATAATGACTTGATCCATGCAACTTTTTCATAGCGGGTCGGTCCAACACCTTGTACTCTTACAATTGCTTATGGCTTTGACTCGTATCTCTATACCTTATCAAAGTCATACCAGTCTTACTTTATCTCTGCTCCCACATAGATAACCGACCATGGACATTTAGGACAATCTTTATAATTTGCCCATGGATGCAATTATCATAATAAACATGCAAAAACTATGATAATTAAATGGATAAAATATATTAAAATAAATAATGTCTGAGGTACAATGATTGGCTCCTATGGCACAATTTCCAACATTTATGTAGTATTTTAGATAAATGAATGTCAATGCTATTAGAATTATTAGTTGACACATTCCCTCAGGCAGAGATCACTACTTCTTTCTATGAAGCAAAGAAGATTATTAGCAAAAAGGGATTGAATTATGAAAAATCCATACATGCCCAAATGATTGCGTGCTTTATTGGAGAGACAATGCGAACAGAGAAATTTGTAAGCTGTGTAATACTTCAAGATACAAGGCGAAAGGAAGGGAAAGAAGAAACCTATGAAGATTCTTAGATACTTTCTTTTGAAGTTGTGACTACAAATTTTGTACTTGTCATAAAAAATAGCCAAGCACATGAGATAGCATGCTGTTGAGATGAATCCAAATGGTAAGTTAAGACATCCACAGGATTCCAAGGCTTGGAAAGGGTTTGGCAAAGAATTTCCAAATTTTGCGGTGGATTCCAGAAACATACGTCTTACTTTAATGACTGATGGATTCAATCCATTTCATAACCTTGGCACCAGTTACAGTATTTTGCCAGTAATTTTATTGTCTTGCACCTCGTCTTCATGGATGTATATGAAGCAAAATCATTCATTTTGTCTACGATCATTCTAAGAAAGAAAGCACCGAACAATGATATTGATGTCTACCTGCAACCATTGATAAAAGAGTTGGTCGAATTATGGACTGATAAGACTGAGGCATATCGGTGAATCTCAAGATGATGATCTATATATTCTAACATCAGAGGCACCATAAGTTTATTATGTGAAAAATGATAAAAAAAATATTATAGTATGGTTATTCATCTTAAATCTAGAGATCTTTATAACATGGGTGGTAGCGATGAATACATAACTTATGATCCAAAGCCATTTCATCCTAGTAATTTTGAAAACTTCTTCCCGGGAGGAAATAACAATCTACCCCTTGTCAGAACTGATGATGCTGAATGAATAATTTAGGTATGTGATATTTTCAATCTATAAGATGGAACTTTTTTTAAAAAACATAAATATTTTGTAGCGGTTCTAAACTGGTGTAATTACAAAAAAAAACTGTTGCAAAAACAGTGACATAAAACACTATTAAAACAAATCGCTGCAAAAAAACAGTCACCTAAAATGTTGCTAATTCCTGTCCGACATCCTATACATACCCCTTCCACCTCATTTTGTTTTGCTTTGATTTCTCTCTTTTCTTCTTCTCATTCACTTCTCTTCATCTTTCTTTCTTTCTCACGATTTTATGACATTGCCATATTTAGATTTTGGCTCGTCACAATTTATTTTTGTTTTATCTTTTTCTCATATTATTTCATCTACTTCTCATGTATTTGATAACGCAATCTTTTACATTAGTTTGATAATTTTCTTTTAAATGTACTAATATTATCGTTTTATGTTGTCTATATTTCAGCCATTTAATTAAATTCTATATCAATATTTAATTTTTATGTAATTGACAACTTAACATTAAATTTGAATTAATTGTTTATTATTAACAAACATTTTATAAATAGATTTAATTTTGAAATAAAATTAAATAATTCATATTAATTAAAATATTTAAATATTCCACAAATAAAATTATTTCTTTTAAATTATGAAAATTTTTAGCGGTGGTTTTAGAACCACTACAAACATATTTTAGTCCGCTAATTTTTTGGTAAAAAAATACGGTGGAAAGATGATGATATAAATTCTGAGTGAGGTTTGAAGCAATTTCAGATAGGTATAAAAAAATTTTAGCAGAAAAAATTAATTTAATCATCTAATAATTTAGTAGGCGTTTGTGAACCGCAACTAAATGTTGATAATTTAGTAGTGGTTGTTAACCATGACAAACATCACTACAAAAATTTGAAATGTTCTTTCTCTAATAGCGGTTTGTAAACTGTTACAAATATCTGCACATCAGTTCCGCAAAACCACTTGCCATAGTGGATTTTGCATTGGTTTTTGTAACTGCTACTATGTCTTCTTGTAGCCATTAAAACAACTACAAATATGTAAAAAAAGCCACTACAAAAGCCTGGTTTTTTTGTAGTGTATGTATCAACTTAATCATGAGTCGTAAATTCAATGCAATTATATTAAATACGTGTACTCGTTTGGTACGATGGAATTGGGGTCATAGAAATGGAAATGGAATTGATTTACATGAGATTGTATATTTGTTACAAGAGACTATAAAATTGGCTTCCATAAAAACACCTAGTTTTGTAATTCCATCCCCACACATCCTCTTCTACTCTCTCTCTCTCTCTCTCTCTCTCTATATGCTTTCAACCTTTTCCGGCAACCATCTTACTTTGCCTTACTTACTATCACTGGCGGCGGTCTCTATACCAACCAACAACAATCATTGGCATTTTCTTCAAGCTCCATCCCATCTCATCATAGATTTGTCAACTTTTAAGCTTCACCTCATTCCTCTTTATCTCTTAAATTGATTTTTTTCTGAAATATCCCTATTGATTGTACATGTTAAAGGTTTTTTATAAATAAGTAGTGCTAATGAATATAATTTTAGATAAGCCAACCCTAATTTATTACAAGTAACTAACTTAGTGTTTTCTTAATATTCGTAAAAATAGTTATATAACTTTTATATTAAGAAACATTGGTAGTAATATAAATGCTCTTTTAAATATATAAGATTGTGTACTTCATGCCCCATTTATTAATTTGAAAAGCTTTTTCTTGATTGGCATAATTGTTTGTGTTCATGCTTCATCAAGAAAATATCAGCAAGACAACAACAAAATTATTGAAAATGATAGAAGGTTTACATTGATGGCAATTTCATCAAAAGGTAAACAGATAAAATTCCATTCGTTTGACCTCAACAGATCTAGAAACTAAATAATTCAACACTGTGGCACATTTGATACCTTTTATTGTCTAAATTTTACAGAGACATATTCAATGTGTATGATCCTTAACAACAATCGAAATGATTCCAGATGAAACAACTCATAACATATATGCATTGAGGCTATTCTTATTCTAACTATCTTGTTGAAGTGAAATATCTTAATTAACATTAAGATAATTGATTCCTGATGAAACATCTCTTACAGCAAAGTTGGTTGCAGCATAGCGTTGAGAGTTCATAGGATTCTCAAAGAGCTCAAAGAGCTAGTGCTACAGCAGCTGTAATCTGTCAGAAAAATCAAGTCCTTAGTTGTAATTTTTAAGAATGAGCAACATACACGTATAGAAATATATATATATATATATATTAGTGTATGTGTGTTCAAGCTGTATATTTATTTCATGAGTTTGAAGGGATATACCCTAGCTCCATTTCTTTGGCTGGTGATTCACTAGATTGAGACTGTGGTTGGCTCAGTTGGAGATGAATAGATGCATGTGACCCATATCTGTTGCTAATAGTGTATGTAAGATTAGAACTCCCATTTTCCTCATTCACAAGCCTTGCTTCACAAATCTAAGGAAAGGGACAAAACAAACACAACTCTATTGTGAAAAATTTGCAAGAAAACTTTAAATAAATATTACAGGCTCACTACAGAAGATATGTCTTCCTCTTTCAGTATTCCTTCCTTTTGTTCTTCTGTAATAGAGGGCAAGCTTGCTTTCATCTGTAGCACATTACATGACCTAATTCGATCAAATGTTTTTTTTATCATCTTACCTTCGCCTGCAATTCTGCATTTTCTTTACTAATGACTTCTAGTGATTTGTGGAGTTGTACATTTTCTTGATGAATTTGATCTCCCTGCAAGAGCATCAATGTCAATAAATTAGTCAGAATTTGTTGGAGGTCCTTTTTTTCCGAATTAGAAGGGTAGACATCAACAGTCTAAGGCTATAAGCATAATTGAACCTGCGACTTCCCACTTCCATGGAAGCTTTAATTTCATACCATTAGGTTACAAATCATTTGGCATTGGAAGTCCTTTCTTACATGACAAGATCAGAAACATAAATCCTTGAATACCTTCAGTTTTAACTCTTTAATCTCGTCACTTAAAATTTGATCCTGCAGACAAATTAATGATCAGGTTCAGGTAATCTTATATGCTTGTCCTTTAATATAAGTGGTGACATGTGAACATTTAGATGTGAGTTAAAAGTGTCTATCATATATACCTTCTTGATCTGGAATTTTTTTAAACTCATCTCCAATTGATTTTCCAAGCTATTCAACTCATTAATTCCCAAACCAGAAATTTGTTCGCCCATGAATTGCCTAAATGCATATCCAAAAGGAAATGAGTCACTTCTGGTTTACAAATTAAATTGTTCCATTTATTTTCATAATATATTCTAGAAAAATCAGAACAAATTGGAAAGATCGAATTCAAAACCAGTGTGTTGCGCAGTGCTTTATGTTCGTTTGCATTTTGCGATGAGATCAACATTATGTACCTGTGCAATTCCTGCAATTGTTGCAGTTGTTGTCTCAAGACCGTTGCTTCTCTCTGCCAAAACTAATTTGTGCAACCACAGATATAGATATTATCTTGAATAAGTAAGGAGAGTGATGCAATTGTAAAAGGAAGAAGCTAAGGATATATATAAGTATGAAGCTGATTATAGTGCTAACTAATGATATAATAGGAGGAAGTTAGTGGTGTGTAATTAATGCATATTTCTCATTTTCCCCTTCATTTAATCGTCATAGATTAACCAAGGTGTGACTCTACTGACTCCATTTCATGGTTTTATTAGGGTAATTTTGGAAAAAAAAATTGTGGAATATTTTAAGCATCGAACCTACGTATATTTAACTTTAGAGGGAGTAAAAAAATAAAATACCATAGAAATAGAAACAGAGGATGATGAAGCTAAGGATCATAACAAGGGGCGGTGGTTTGTGTAATAAAAAAAAGTGTTAAGAGGCATATAATTTTAACAATATCAGTGTATGTTCAAAATTAAAGACCTTCCTTTGGGCCCTTTAATTCTGTCCTATCTATGAATCACTTATAACTATACCAAACCAATATCATGGTAAACCAATATCTATAAATCACTTATAACTATTATTAAGATTGTCCAAAATGCAAGAATTCAGTGCCTTTGTCTCTACTCCCATATCTTTACTTGATCTTGTATTTGACTTGCTGCTTCACCTATAGTTTCTAAAGTCTTATAATTTTCTCTCTCTATGTTATAACATTAATGTTTCTAGTTTTTGTAGTTTTTCTTGCTTCTAAATCCTCCCCTCCCATTTATCACTCTCTGTGATGTATAATCTTGAATGGAATTAAATATAAAACGTGCTTACAACTGCAAATATATACTGCCCCTAGACCTATATATATATATAACACAAATAACTAAATTACATAAGTTAAAATTTCATTAAAATTGGTTAAATTCTATAAATTAAATATATAACAAATGTATTTCATTTTCTAAAAAGACCCTTATTTATTAAAAGAGTGAAAGAGAGAATGAGAGAGAATAAGTAAAAAGAGAGAGGCGTGTGTGAGATAATTAATGCCATGGTATAACATGTAATTAATAGAGGCAAAATGAGAGAAAAAAGTTTGTTAAACTTTTCATACATCTTTAAATGTATCTTTTTAAATGAGATATCAAGTCGCCTCAAAACTTGGTAATTTTATATATAGGATTGAAGTGAGTAATAACAATGAGAGTTATATACATGATTACACACACCCATATGATTTATAAATTTCTAGTAACTAGACATGACTTTGATGAAGAAACCTTGAAAGTATCTCGTACCTTGGCTTCTGCAGCTGGATTCATGAGTGGATGTTGTTCCTGATCTTTTTGTTTATTGTAGCGCTCAATAATTGACTTCATGCTGCCATATATAACTAGATAATTCAATCAATAATATGTAAATCAAGTTTACGTGAAATTAATCAAACAAAGAAACATCCACGTATGAATCCCGCAGCAGAATTTTTTTAGCCTCATAGTGGTCATGATATCACAATATCCTACATTACCAATACACATCGGAAGGTTAGCTAGTCACAAGAATTTTAGCCATCTTCATATAGATCTGAAGAATTATGAAGAGTTGAATAAGTTTATGAGTGAGAGTATAAATAACAAATTGGAAGAAATGGAAGCATGGCCTATATATACAAGATTTTTTTCTGCAGCGTGTGCTACTTGTTTAACTTTTTGAAATACTTTTGGTATTTTATGAAAATCAAGATTTATTGATGTTTGATAACGATTATAAAAGACACTTTTGAAAGTGCCTTTGAAAATAATTACAAGTAATCAAAATAACTTTCAGTTTTTCTTTCATTAAATAAGGTTAAACAGATGGGTCTTTACAGGGAGAATTAAATATATCACTGTGGCCATCATAAGATATTTTGATAAAATATACCACATACAGTTGATCCGAACAAGAACAACAAGAGTACTAACAAAAACGGCAATCAACAACCAATATTCTTCTCTTCTCCTATTTATAAATTATTTTCAACACATTTCACATTGATTAAAAAAATTAAATCTCATTAGCTTTTTTTGTAAAATTCAACAATTTTCAAACTTTATCCCTATTTAATATCCATTATAATACATAAGAGCAAATTCATTACATAATAAATAAAAGATAAAATTGTACGTTCACATAAAAAATTTAATGGGTGCCTTAAATATGAAACCGAATAAAACATTCTCCCTCTACCCTGTAAATAAGACCAGAGGATCATGTGAGCATGGTCAACGTCTAGCATCCTGTAAGGCATACAAAAATTGGCATATCCTAGTCCTACATTTACAGGAGGGTGATACGCATGTCATTCAAGAACTACTAAAGAATTAAAGGTCCAATAACTAGAAGTCTACTGTGTGCAATTGGATTAACTTTTAAAATCATAGTTTTGGCTTAAATCTTGGATTCAAAAGCAGAGTAATTCAAAATCCTAAATAGCGTTTAACTCTTATAACCTGGTTTTGGTTAAGCCACTCAAATACTCTCCATTTTTTCTACAATCTATTTTCACAAGAAAACCCTGGTTTGCGGGTATAAAGTCATTGTTTTGTAAAAGCTATTTTTTTCAAATTTTTTTAGAAGTTATTTTCCAAATTCACTGATTCTTCATAAGCTATTTATCAATAGTCAATCCATACAAAACACTAAGGAGCGAAAGAGACAAGAGGATCACAAGAACATTTGGACTTCATTTGTTACATTAAAACCCTATGATGCCGCATTCGTATTGAAGATGCAAATGGGGCCTTGACCATTCATACTCATGTTCATATGCTTCCTTCTAGAGCCCACAAAAGCTTGCTCACATAAGCATGGAAGAATAGAGAGAATAATTTAGTTTCTTACAAGCATTACTTGTTTTTTAAATTAAATACCTTGTGGCAATTTGCGTTATTTTAGTATAATTTCAATTTCTTTTTGGGATGTACCATTTATTTAGTGAATTATTCAATCCAAAATTGTAACATAATTATATCAAACCTAAGGAAGCATAAGAACGGGGCGGGGAAAAAAATAATAGCTCAACATGCAAAGCTAATTATTAAAGCATAAAAACATATTTCAATTAAAAGAGATTAATACAAACCACCAGTCAAAGAAAAAACAGGGATGATGAACATCAATCTTTTAAGGCATCTATTTTAAGCTTGCAGATGATCTCGAATATTTGCAAGTGGGATTATCTTCTTTTTTAAAAAAATAATCTCTTCTGATACCAACAACCATACAGATCAATATCTGACCGAATGTCTTCACATTGAAGATATTTTTTTTGGGGATGAAATAAGAAGAAGAAGAGAGTCTAGTCTAGAGGCATATTATCCCAGATAAAAGGAAAAAAAAATGCTGTGATAGCTTCCGACATAAAAAATTAGGATAAAAAAACAACTAATAGATAACAATAATAGGAAATTAAGGTGGGGATTAAGAAGAGGAACCTGGAGCTTCCACATTCGTAGAGCTTGCCAGTGCTGGAGAACACAATAACTCCAACCTGTGCGTCACAGAGGATCGCAAGCTCTCTTGCTTTCTTGAGAAAACCAGTTCGTCTCTTAGAGAAAGTGATTTGCCTGTTGGTTGAATTGTCAATCCTCTTAATCGCAATCTTCCCTCTCCCCATTGTTCCTCTACCTAGGGTTTCTTCTTCACTGCTTCACCATCCAGATCAATTAATTAACCACACAACGTATCAGTAAAGCGACTACAATCATCGTCAAAGGAATTCTAAAAGGAATCAGAAATAGTGCACACGCACTCGCGCGCAAGCACACACAATATATATATATATATATATATGCTCAAGAAGCTGAAACTTACAGAACAATTGTGAGCGTCTGAAGATAGAAATTAAGACAGAAGAAGAAGGCGATGAGGGGAGGAAGAAGAAGATAGCTTCTTTGTGAGAAGGTCGTAATGAGAGAGAGAGAGATGCTTTTTTCTGGATGATGGAAAGCTTCAAAGTTCCGTATGGCTTTGTTTGTATCTTGACTCGCAGCCAATACCTACTAAAAACCGGAAAACGGGTTTTCTAGCTGTTAAAAACCGCTAGTGGTTTATTTTCAAAGTTCTTTTGATCTAATCTAAGTATTTTTTTAAGGCACTGATTACATTTTTTATTAAAGATATTTAAAATGCTATCAGATATTTATTAACTATGAACATCTTTTTAAATAAAATATCAATTGGTTATATTATAAAAGATTAATATCTTTAATTAGACTTAACTCCAGTGATCAGATCTAATTAATTACCTTGAAATTTGAGTATTTCTCAGGTTGAAGTCGGACAAGGACTGAGTCTACCAGGTAGACAGAATCGTACAGGTATTGCTGGGAAAGAGCGAGTGTTTTCGCGTGAATATGTGCGAGTGGGCAAGTGTGTTTCCTATGACTATCGAGGATCATAGCGGTGAACAGATGGGTTCAATCACGAATGGAAAGACGACACGTGGAATGATGAAAAATGACTGGTATAATTTCCTGCTTTACGGTGATGATTCAGTTAGATGACACGCGCCTACAATAGCCCACAAAACTTTAGTCCACATTGTTGCATAGAATCATTGTTATAAACTTCATTTTAACAAGTTGATACTGGTTTATTAACCCAACATCCAACTCACACGAACTTTTGTATTAAAAATAATGTTTGGTCTTAAAATTTAATGTATTTTTTCTATTTTTGCACATAATTAATTGTATGTCTCGTATTTTCTCCACTCATTCACCCTCATCTTTTTTTCCACTTATTCTCTCTCTCACTCATTATCTTCATAGATAAGTGTATGTTTAAAAAAAATAGTTATATCTATTACACATTCATTACATTCAATCAATGTTAACTGCCAATTCATTTTGTGCAATTTAGGTAATTGTTGCTTATAAATAGATTGGAGAAGTATTAATTTATTATGTTGAAATTGTGCTCATCGATTATCATATATATATTAAATTAAATAGGGATAAATAAAGTTATAAACTTGTTAAATTTTAATATAGAGTTCATGAAGTTTAAGGTTTTTCTTAATCTATATAAAATATGTTAAAAGTAACTTATAAGTAGGGTAGGAGGAGTAATGCTTTACATCAATTAAGAGATTATCTTCTATATTGATTGATATTATTTTTACCAAAAAATATTTTGTATTATGTGATAAACTAAAAATTAAATATCATTCGTTCACTCATTACTCCCTCCTAAACATTTGGTAAAATTATATCTTTAGGCCTTCAACTCTATATATATGAGGTTTTAGTTTAGATTTAAATTTTAGAAAGTGTCTTTTGAGTTTTCTAATTCTAACACTGTTAATCTCAATTCATTCAAAAAAAATACTGTTAACCTCAAATAATGATTTTTCATTGATAAATTTCATTTTTAAAAAATTAAAGTCAATATATTAGGATTTATGAATGTTTGTTAACATTCAAAATTTCAATGTAGACATTCTTTAATTTATTAATAAAACTAACAGTTTAGAGTGCTAAAAAAGACATGTTTTATAAAGGGAAAATTTGGGGGAAAGTCCTACATATTGAAAATTTTATTAGTTGTAAAGAGCTACTAAATTTTTATGTACAGAAATTATCAGAATTATTCTAGCTAGTACTTTGATTTAATTCATTCTTATTAAAAAAATTTGTAATGGAGGGGTTTTGGCGATTTTCTCTTTTTATAAAATCTCAATGTTAACACTCTTTATTAACTACAATAATCTTAATTTAATAATGTAAATATACGAACCGAAGTTGGGGGGATCTTTTTTCAATTTTATATTAATGTCAATAATTTGATAAGTTTCTTGAGCTCTGATCAGAACACACAGAACAGAAGCCATTCACGATTCTATGAGTGATAAGTGACGGAAGAAACGGCATCTAGAAGGAATATTCATTAATATTGTTATCAACTCTTCTGCAAAATTCTCTCTTTTTTTTGTTAATATTTCGTTCGTATTTTTTAATTAATTATACAGCTCAGATCAATCAGTACAGCTGCATTTCATATTAAGAATAGTATGCCATGCATGTGAGTCCATGTTGAGCTTCCTTTTCTTTTCTTTTCTTTGCCCAAGTTGAGCTTTCTTTTATTAATTCTTAGTCAATGTGTAATTTGGTACGATGGGGAACTTAATAATTAAAAACATAAAATTATTCTATTTTTTCACATTAGAAAAAAGTATTACTTGTTGGATAAGAATAACAACAGTACATCACAAAAAGACAAGCCTACGCGGTTTTCCCAAAACCTATGTGAGAACACATATGAATCTATAATAAAAAATGCCTTCTATCACCACGAAGAAATGAGCCGTCAAATAAAATATTAATTGCAATTTTTTAAGAGTGTATCTATTTAAAATTTGATATAATTTTTCCCTTTCGTTTCTTGAGTTGCTATTCATTGATTTTAAGTTTAGATAAAATTAATGTTCCTTTTCTCATTTTTAAATAAACATAAGGGAAAAAAGAAGCAAAAATATCTTTGAGATTGTTAAAAGACAAATCATGCATAATTCTATATCAAACCAACTGAACTATTTTGGGATATTGAAATGGTGGAAAAAAGATGATAATGCCCTTGAGCTAATAGAAAGGGCAATTGATGGGTGAGAGGAAGTTTCCTTTTTTGAATTTTATAAACTGTAGTGGACATTCGCCATATTAAAGTCTGAATTCTTGCAATTAAAGTTGGAAATGTGCAGTCATAGGATAGCCCATATTTTGCCAAGGGTGAGGGAGTATTTTTATTTGATTTTCTTAATTTACTAAACTGAAGTAGGCATTAAGTATACTAGAGTCAGAATTCATGAAACTAAATTTGGCAATGATTATTCAAAGGGGAGTCCATATTTTTTGGTTAAAAATGAAAGGGTCCATATTTTGTCAAGGGTGAAAGAGTTTTTTATTTGTTTTTCTGAATTTATATTTCCACATATGTTCGTGTTGTGTGGTGTTCATGCATATTCATAAAGATGCATGCGCCTATTTCCAAACAAATTCCAACTTTTATAATGAATTCCCACTTCAATTGTAAGTTAAGAAAAGCAAATAAATAACTCTCCCACCCTTTGCAAAAATGAATTCCCATGTGATTGCCCATTTTCAACTTTAATTCCATGAATTTTGACTGCAGCTGTGACAGCAGCTGCTCCCGCACTACTACAAAAAGTACTTTTTACGCCCTATTTTTAACCCAATTGACGCCCTTTTTCATAGGGGTGTATATGTGATGGGCGTAGAAAGTTAGGGCTTACAGCGCCCTATACCATGAAAGGCGTCGTAGGGTACACCTACAGCGCCCTATATTAAAATATAGGGCGTTGTATCCTACGGCGCCTTATATTTCAATATAGGGCGCCGTAGGGTGCTCCTGTGGAGAACCACAATCATAGAACCACAATCATCGATGAAAGTTAACTATAAAAAATCCTTCAAACAATAGCAATGTTCCTCAAAGATTTAACCTTGATGCCCACTAATCTAACATCAAACTTCAAACAGGTCAAAATCCACAAATCAGTTCAAACAGCTAGAAAGAAGCTCAAATATGGAAGGATGGTCATCGGAGAAAATTCATTTAGAATTCCATATACGTATTCTTTCCCTATGAAAATGGGAGATGGGATTCAGATGATACTCGGCTGCAATTTTATAAGAAGTATGCAAGGAGGAGTACGAATTGAAGGAGATGTAGTCACTTTTTACAAATACAGAAAAGGAGTGAGCTTTTACCTCAGACTAGAAGAAAATGAGAAATAATGGAAGAATGGAGAGAGAGCAGAGCTTTGCACAGTGAAAAATCGTTTTGGTTCTTTGGGAATGGACGACGGACAGAGCTAAGTTGCCTCACTGCTGAGCTCACTCCTAAATGCGGCGATGGACCTTGGAAACAGCGGCATAGGCGACTCGATGGACAGAGACGGACGGGCTGGATGACGGCAAAGATGGGCGACACGACTGGGCTCTGCGACAACGGACAGGGACGGACGGGCCGGACGCACGACAGGTCTGAGCTGGACTTGCGACGGATGAGCGAAGATGGGAGTTGAGCGCGTGAGGAGCTCGACAGGGGCTGGAAGTGGGTCTTCCTTCATTCTCTGGCTGGAAGAGGAACAGATGGAGCTAGCAACAAAAATGAACAGATGGGTCTTGCGACGCGACGGGAAGACTGAAGCAGGGACGGAGCAGGATCTGGCACGCGACGCGACGGGAAGACTAAAGTAGGATCTGGCACGCGAAGGGAAGACTGAAGCAGAGGGACTCGGGAGATGGGAGAAAGTGAGAAGCTAATAAGGGACTTGCCACTGCCTTTAGGCGCCCTGTATAACATATAGGGCGCCAAAAGGAACCCTTTTGGCACCCTATCACCAGATAGGGCACTAAAAGTCATCCTTTAGGCACCCTATCACCAGATAGGGCGCTAAAAGTCATCCTTTAGGCGCCCTATTTATAATATAGGGCGTCAAAAGGCACCTTTTGGTGCCCTATCTTCAAATAGGATGCCAAAAATCACCATTTTGGCGCCCTACCTTAAATATAGGGCGTCAAAATGGTGTCTTTAGGCGCCCTATATAAAAGGTAGGGCGCGTAAAGACACATCACCGTTCTTATAATTTTAAAAATGCCACCGCCTTCATTTTTTACTCCCTTTTTTTAAAAAAAGGACGTGAATTTCAGTAATAAAAACTATACTCTATAGTAGTGCCGCATCGACTCCTGCACCTGCTCTTGAGTCGCTTGTGCTTGCGCCTAGGCCTCCTCTCTGATCTCAGCATGCAACAACTCTCTTTCCACATCAGAATCACAGTGCCTTCTATGTCCAAATGTGGTTTGCCTGGGATGCAGTAGCAAAAGATGAAGTTCTGGCTTCATATTTGCTTACCTCGAAGACAATGGTCCTTATCACCCGAAACCCAAAACCTAAAAAGTCATCTATGGTGCTAATCACACCCTTCCAAGGTCACCCTAAGTGAGGTAGTAGATTCTATCCTAAGTCCTAGGACTCCCTAAGATCAGTATCAGTTCGTTGAATATGCTCCTGAAATAAAAAACAATATTAAGTAAATCTCATTAAAATAACTATTTGAAATTCAATACATTGTTAAATAAAACATGTAACTTACAATAATTTCATCAATCTTGTTTGACAATGGAGTCCCGTCATCGTGTCTGTCAGTGGCCACATACATGTCCTTGATCTCTAGTCGTTTTAAGACCAAATTTAATTCTCAAGTTTATGCAAATAGTGGCACAACCTAAGGTCGATCTCTAAGGAGCTTAATTGTCTCTAGGTAATTGGTTAGCAATTTAATTCAACAAATTAAAAGATAAAATTGTTCTGTCAATGATTTGAATCAAAACCATTATCTACACTATTATTTATTTTCTCTTTTCTTATTATCAATTCAAAACAGAATGAAAATGAATGCAAGGCAAAGGATTAATGACAAAGATCTTCCCTAGAAGCTCATGAACCTGCCTTCATTGCCCCCTGATCACGTGAATTCAATTATATCTCAAATGATTAAAGATTCTCACACGAGTACCATGGAAAAATCAAACAAACTTTGTCCAGCCACTTCCAGGAATAATATCAATCAATATCACTCATGAATTGCTCACTATTTAACCAATCAATGCCTCAAACAAGCCAAAGAATGAGATAATAGCTACTTTAATATGAGGAGTTTATCATCTGAACATGTAAGTCTAATCAATCTACATAGGTTGGTGTAGGAATAACAAATCTGAGTGCTAATTGGATTAGTTCAACATGTAAATTCTTTAGGAATTAAATCCAAAAATAACAACTCAAATGAGAACAATGAACTCCCTGGCAATTAGGCTCTGGCTTGGTCATGACTCTTAGGGAAGATACAAGATTCAGCTGGACATGAAAGTGGGATCAGCAGCAAGTAGATATCTAAGTGTTGCCATAGCTGGGATCAAGATCTGGAAAATGGAGTGATGGATCGTGGTATGAAATAACAGACTCGAAACCTCCACCAAATACGCAATTTGTGCTCGGCAGCGAACAAAAGTGAATGCACTGATCAGACAGGAAATCAGATCTGATCTATGAGTGCTGTCACGAGGTTGAGGAAGGAGAATGGACGATCTGAGGTCTCGGCGTGAGTGATCTTGCGCGATATTGGGGCTGTGCTGTTCAACCGTGAAATGGTGAAAAGAGATGGAGGCTGCTTCTGCAATCCCGTGATCTCCCGCCTGGTGATGATTATCCCCTGGGTAAATGGTAATAGAGTGAGAGAGCAGCCGAGAGATCTCCAGCAAATTGACGTGACTCAAAAGATGGATGGGTTGGAGCAATGGGAATTTTTCTACAAAATGGTGGATGCTCAGATGCTTCCAGGAGAAAAAGGTGGGTCTCGTAAGGTGTGTATGGATAAAAAAAGATGAGATGGTCAGAATGAATAATTGTTGGATAAAAGGATGCTTCTTGGATAAAGGTAATTCCTCTTGGATAAAAGAATGCCTTTTGTATAAAAGGATGGATTGGGTAAAAGACCTCCACTATTTCTGGTTGGATTCTAACTAAATTGGTTACATTTTCTGTTTCAGTTGGTTGCCCACGTGATTTACTGTAGCTTGTACGGACATCAGATGCTGTTGGCTTCAGCCAACAAACTTGTTGGCTGAAGCATGTGGCACAGAGAGCAATTGGTCCTCGTTAGCTTCAGCCAAAATTTCTGTTGGCTGAAGCATGTGGCA
>JANTPZ010150320.1:0-23006 GCA_025593235.1 Vachellia pachyceras
ACAAAAATTGAACTTTAAATCTAAAATTGAACTTTGAATACAGTTTAGAAGAATATAGTTGTATTTTTCACTCACATTTTTTCTTTTTTTAAAAAAAAATCACTGTACAAATAGCGTGAAGCCAGCGTGTTGCTTTTCTGCCACCCTGACCGAAGATAGACTGAAACGCCGAAGTTGGTCAGATATGGCGCGAAACGCCGAAGTTGGTCACTGAGGGGACTGAATCGCAAACACCGATAATTCCGCGAGGCTTTTCGTCTTCAAATCCTCGGCATAGTCTTAATTTCTTTGCTGGCGTTGCAATGTTATACCAATTCTCTACAACCAATTTCGTTACGAAGCTGAAATGTAGCCAACTATGGAAGATACGCAGACAGCTTCGAACATATCTTCAGGAGAGATTTAGTTTCTCAATCGATCTTGATTCAATTCGTCAGTCTCTACGAATCTTCGTGATCAAAATAGTGGGGTTGTTTTTATTTGGTACGTTTTGGGTTTCCAAGTTATTGGGGTTATTGCTTCTCAAAATTTTAATGCGTGTTGAATTTCGACATTTGATGTTTGTTTTTCAAATGATTTGAATAAATTTTTTTGGGAATTGTGCATCAGAATTGGTATAAGGAGACTGCTAATTTGCCGGGGCCTCTTCCGGGGATGAATCTTTGCGGCTTCAAGTAGCGGGTAAGTCACTCTGACATCTATTGTGAGGCCCTTTTGTTTTTATGATAGTTGCTATGCTCTGCCTCTCGTGAATCAACATTACAACTGGGAGAGAAAATAAGAGAAAGGTATTTTGAAATTTAACAAAGTTTCTTTAAAGAAGAAATGAAACAGGGGCGATGGAATAACCATCAGCCTGATGGGATTTTGCGTTCCTCCATTGAAATGGTCGCAATGGGATACTGAGATGTGGTAAGGGATATGTGTATGAAGCCCTGAAACTTGCTTAACTTTTTTTTTTTTTTAATTTCTAAGGCTGCTTTTGATTCTATGAAGAATTATTATTTGTTTAGTTTTTGTTGAGACTGAACTTAATTTTTGCTTGTCTTTCATTTTCTCTTATTGTTTTACATGTAAAATGAACCTTTACCCATAACTTGGAAATTTCGATTATCTATTCCATTTTTCCTCACACTTAAATGTGGCCCTAATAGATGAGAATAATGTCAGCACGTTTTACTCAAGTACTTAGAATATGACCAGTAATAATTTATGCATTCAATCACTCATGCAGGAGTTATGAAAGGGAAAGAAAGTGATCAGTAATGCTTACAGATACATTTAATGAGAACACAAATGACAAGCATGTAAAAAGATCTTTAGAAACTCTTGATGGAAAAGGAGCCAGTAATCTTTTATGAGGCATGTGATGGGAGTGAAAGCAGTGTGGATTCAGAAGAGCTGGTTGACGTTAAGATTGGTGGTGAAGGAGAAAACCCAGGGATATCAAGTAGTGCCAACAATGATTACTCAAAAACAGATGCCAACAGTGCTAAAACCATATCATCAAATGATTTCTTTTCATTAGAAATATTATCAAATGATTTCTTCCAAGCGAGAAAAGTTACCTTTGATGAATCTTCAGCATCAGAATTTGCATCAAAATTTGAACAGATAGATGCATCTCATGGGAGCATCGGAGTTGAAAGATATAACCCAGAAACATCAAGAAGTGATAACAATGATTACTTGATAATACATACCAATGGCATTGAAAGCGTATTGATTCAAGATGAAGCATCAAGTTCTTACTCTTCATCAGAATCATCATCAAATGATATCTTACAAGCTAGAAAAGTTAAGTTTGCCAAATTGTCTTCATCTGAATCTGAATCGAAAGATGAAGATAGTGATGTCTCTCATGAGAACTCTAAAAGCACTAGAGGTGAAAGAAAAAACTTAGAAATATCAAGAAGCGGTGACAATAATTACTTAAAAACAGATACCCATGACATTAAATGCATAACGGTTCCAAATGAAACATTGAGTCCTTCCTCTTCATCAGAATCATCATCAACTGATTTCTCCCAAACTAGAAAAGCTAACTCTGCTGAATTTCCATCTTCTAAAGTTGCATCAAAAGATGGAGAGAGTGATGTCTCTCGTCAGAGGTTTATCAAGTCTGAACCTGGCAATGACTTTCCAGTTCGTGGATCAACATCTCCAATTTATACCTTGAAGCGTGGTCATAGGAACATGTCCCCAGCTGTTGCCCCCCCAGTCCAAGAAATGGATCGATCACCAGAATATAATTCCTACAGGATTCCATCTTCAGTTTTTGCAGTCACCACAAATCCTACGGATTGGACCAATAATTCTGATGAATCATTGTTTAGCATTCAAATAGGGAACCCTATTTTTGCCAGAGACCATTTGTTTACAGCCCCTGAATTGCGCAAGTCTGTGGAATTGACTAAATCCGGTGAGTTGAATATGTTTAGTCCACAACCTTCAGTGCTAATAGAGGACAGAAACACTTGCAGAAAGAGTGTTGAGATAGAGGACTCGCAAAAAAGTGAAATGTCAGATGAAGATTTCAAGTTAGAAGGAAGCCTCGATAAAAACCACAACAACAATTCACATCCAGCTATAACTTACAAATCCCATGGCAATGGAATCGGAGCACAGTCCTCTGCTTTACCAATGTGAGCCTATTTCATTTTCTAATTTATGTGCATTGTATATATTTCACTTCAACAAGTGTTATAAACATGTGATGTAAGTTCTTTTGTAGTTGTGGTTTGCATTAATTGATAGAAACTGGCTTTACTCGCCTCCATCTGTATAGAGTAGATAGAACCTAAATGTCAAATTTATTACGATGTTTCCATGCAGAAAATCTGTTCACATAACACAGAATGTGCATGCATAACTGTGTCTATAATATAATGGCGAGAACCTTCTGTGCGTTGCAGAGAAAAGAAGCAGGAAGTACCATAAAGCTGTTCCTGTTTGAAATGCAGTATGGCGCTCTGTTGTTGTTGGCATGCTTCTCCTGTGTATGTTTCTCTTGGTCTACTCTGAGACATTTTTAAACATCAAATTCATTACACTTTATCACATTTACCTTCCCTTTCTGCTACATTTCGTTTTGTTCAATGTATTTTGGTTTTATTTTCCGCTTCTTTTGGTCAATATTATATGTCCTTGCTATCTGATTTGACCCTTGTACATATTTTATAGGTTGTAGTTGTCCTTTGATTCTCAAGAAATTCCTTTTAGCTTCACCAAACTATATAAGCTCATTAATTTAGCTTGTTTGAAATTGTTTCAGTTCACCAGAAGTGGAAAATCATAATTCTATGCAGACATATCCTCAAGTTGCTTCAGATTCAACTTCAAATTGTAGCAATTTGTGCCAGTGCTTCTCTTGGCTTTGTTGTACTTGTTGCTCACATACTGAGTCATCATCAGCTATCTTGTGAAAAATCCTCCAAAAAGACTTGCTGCCCAACTTCAAGTTGCTGCAGTTGTTTCAAATATTGCTTTGGATCTTCTTGTTCATGGGATTGTTGCTGCTGTTCAGAGACAGATAGTACTCGACACCAATCTGTTGATAAATCCTCTGAAGAGACATCGAGCTCTTGGTCTTGCTGTTCATGGGGCTGCTGCTGCTGCTGCTGTTCAGAGACAGATGGTTCTCGACACCATTCTCTTGATAAAGCCTCTGAAGAGACATATTGTTCTTGGTCTTGGTCTTGCTGTTCATGGGGCTGCTGCTGCTGTCCAGAGACATGTAGTACTCGGCACCAATCTCTTTTTAAAGCCTCTGAAGAGACATCCAGTTCTTGGTCTTGGTCTTGCTGTTTATGGGACAGCTGCTGCTGCTGTTCGGAGACCGATAGTACTCGACAGAAATCTCTTGGCAAAGCCTCTGAAGAGGAATCCAGGTCTTGGTTTTGGGCTTGTTCTTGCTGTTCATGGGACAGCTGCTGCTGCTGTTGGGAGAAAGATAGTAGACACCAATCTCTTGATAAAGCCTCTGAAGAGGCATCCAGCTCTTGGTTTTGGTCTTGGTCTTGCTGTTCATGGGACAGCAACAGCAGTTGCTGCTGCTGCTGTTCGGAGACAGACAGCACTCGACACCAATCTCTTGATGAAGCCTCTGAAAAGGCATCCAGCTTTTGGTCCTGGTCTTGGTCTTGGTATTGCTGTTCATCGAAAGAAAATTGTTCAGAGACAAATACTCCTCGACAACAACCATGTCTTAAAACCTCTGAAAAAACTTCTACCTCAACATCCAATTGTTGCAGTTGGACTTGCTGTTCTTGCTGCTGTTGTTGAGGGATTGACTTTTAAAGAATTCATACATCTTTTTAATTTAGTTACCATCTTCAGGTATTTAGGTTTGATCAGATTCCATTTCCCATAGCCATGGGATCCATCCCTCAAGACTTGAAGCGCTTATCATTTCTAGATTGTACATCAAAACTCAGAAGGCAATCCTGGGTGTTACCTGAATTTTTGAAACTAACACGGTGTAAATATGTGAAAGGGGTTAAGCATTTTTTCAAGTGCTTTTAGGATTTTCCAAATATGTACCTTTTCTTCATTATCTTTTAATTGCTACTTTTTTCTTGCTGTAGTCTGAAGAGGTAATGGAGATGATGGCTTTCAGCCCCTGATCTATGCCCACCTAACTGGTTTGTAAAATAATTTTTCTGAAGTTTGTGGATTTCTTTTATTTCTTATTGTAAATTTACTGTAGATTGACGAAAGTCACATGATTTTATGGTAGTACTTTTGATTCTCTTCGTTACTTCATTCTTTTCTGGTGACAACTTCATTTGACCTTTGTCATATGTATGCTCTGCTCACATACATCTCTATATAGAACTGTCCGTCTGGATATATTTGTGCCTGAAAAGAACTCGAGATGAAATGCATTTGGCAGTACCCTCCCTTTGAAGTCAAGTTTCTCAAAATTAAGGGGTTGATTCTATTATGTATTTTTATATTCTTAGAAGAAATCTATAGAGTAATTTTTTGGAGCAAGTTTTGGAAGGAAAGATTAAAGAAAAAAAAATATGCTCCAGTTATTATTTCAAAAAAATGTTTAATGGTGGAGTGGAAGGTTAAAAAAATGATTAATGTTTGAAAAGTTATTAGCTTTTACGGATTCCGAGGTAAAAAGTAGGTACGAAAGAGGAAATAGAAGAAGGAAAAAAGTAGGAAAGAGGAAAAGGTAGGAAAGAGAAAATCTAGATTTCAAACCGAAGTTTTGTAACCAAAATAACTTTTCTGAAATTTTTGTGCTTGGAGAAAACCTAGGTTTTGTAACCAAATCTAGGTTCTGAGAATAACTTCCAAACAAACCCTAACTATATTTATACAAGAGAAAATTTTAATTAAATCTAACTAAAATGTTAAAATCTAAATTCAGGTCTACGCTTTCAACAAAATTCGAGCAAGTGCTTTTAGCATTTCTAAATATTGTTAAAAGACCTGCATCCCCCTCTATAATAAAAAGGAAAATTGAAGGTGATTATAAGCCTAATTTTGACCCTGAATTGTAAACTTGTGAAATACGAAAGTAAAATAATCAAAACTGAAATTAAACATCTTCCTTCTCAAATTAATATTTATTTCTTTATAGAACTTTTTTTTTTTATAAAATTGATGTTTCTCCAAACGATATGTCTCTACCTTATCAAATGATAATTTTTTTTATATTCACATTGACTTAAACTCAAAATTACATATTGTGTTTGTTTGGCGCTTTCCAAATGCACGTTCAACAGTATTTTTCGTAAATCGAGATAATCTCATTCACATATTCACTTCCTAAATCGAAAAAGTACTTCTCTACTTTTTTCCCAAACGGACACATTAAAGCAGTTAAAACTCATTTCATTAGAATCAACTCATGTTGATTAATGGATCAGTTGTTGAATAAGGATAGTTTGAGAAAGGATTTTACATCTGGAACATCCAAAACATATTTATTGAATTTAAATACTTTAACTATTTTTAAAAAAAAAATTTTTATTAAAAGAACCAGACGGAGTATTTGATTTATCAAGAGTAAAAATGTGGCCAAACCAGCTAAAAAAAATTTGAAAATAATAATTAAGGGCCAATTCAAAACCTTTCTATAAGATTAATTGAGAAAAGGAAATATTGGTAAGAACAGGGTGAGTTAAAGTTTCAAGCATGTGTCTAAACTTACCGTTTTGGACAATGTCTCGAATTGTCAGGGAAACAAAAGGGGAAAAAAAATAAAGTCCTGTTTGTTTCTGTCTTCTGTTTTCTTGTTTTCAAAACTGCGTTTAAAAAAATTTAAAAGGAAAAAATAAAAAAAATATGTTTGAATGATTATTTCTAGATAGGGAGGGTATAATTTTAAAGACAATTTAAGTTTTAAAATGGAAAAAAATGCCATCAAGTAGAATAAATGAATTCCCGACTTTCATAAAAAAAAAGAAATGAAAAAACAAAAAAAATCAAAACTTGTGTAACCAGACCAAAGGGTTTGCTTGACTTGCTCCAGTGGTCACAGGGACAGATCCAAGTGGATCATGAGTTAGGTGCCCTGCCTTTGGATCGTTGGTGAGCCTAACACCTCTCCTAAAATTTTTGTATTAAAAAAAGAATAAATGAATACCTACTTTCACAAAAAAAAGAAAGAAATGAAAAAACAAAAGAAAGCAAACTTGCTTTTGTTTTTTAATTTTTAAAAGCAAGATCCTTTTTTTAAGAAAAAAATCATACCCAAACAAATTTTTTTTTGTTTAAAACATTTTTTAAAAAATAGAATCAAATACCCATAGTTCTTCGGATGGGAATCTTAAATAAAAAATGAAAAGGAAGCCTTTGCAATTAAAAAGGATGGATACATTTTATCCCAACCGCATTAAAGTTTGAGGTGACATATCAGTAAAAGCAAAACTAATAAACAATTACTTAGGATTTGATTAGACGATTAATATGAAATAAGAATCTCATTACTATTTAAATTTCAACTTTTTTTGCCGTTAAAAAAACTAATAACTTTCATAGTTTTCACAAAATGGATTTTTTTAATCAATCAATATTAACTTTTAATGAAATCTTTATTTGTTTTTTTAAAAACAAAGGCATTTGAAGTGACACATCCCAACGAGAATGGTCATATAAAGTTTGTTATCTGTCCTTTTCCGATTTAATCCTACCCCCAGATGCAATTTGCACCTTGCAAATCAATAAGCTAAGCATATAATATTTGGGATATCACATGGTTGGATATAGTGAAAAAGGTTAATCCGTCATAATGTGCATATTTGGAAAATCTTTCTCCAACAGTGCATACAAGTCAAAACAAATTGGCAGCCCGGGCCCGACGTGGCCAACACGCCACCTTTTTTCTTTATTTTTTTATTTTGCTAAATTTTTTTAAAAAATAATACAACAAATTTACATAAAATTTACTAAGGCCATTTGATTTTTGAAAGAAAAATACACTACATCTCTAAAAAAATATAATCAACAATATTTACAATATAAAAACATAATACATAATCAACAATTTCCAAAGTAAATATACATTTAAGATAAAATAATAAGGTTTAAAACAATATTTGAAGCTATTGAAACATCGTACATTTCCTATTAAAAAAATAAAAAGTTTAATATTTTTTTTAAAAAAAATTAAAAAACGGCTGGCCCGCCAACTCGCGGGCCCCATTTGTTACGAGCTGCCGAACCTTGCTCAGCCCGCGGGTTAGCGGGCTTAACCTAAAATTAGATAAAAAACCAGGTGTGGGTCCCATGGAGATTACAAAATCTAATTTAATATGGATTTTATATTATTATATTTCCCATGGCCTAAAGCTCACCATAGATGGATCCTTGAAAATCATTTTTTAATTATTTTTTTATGCTTTCCATATCGGACAAAATCAAATCTCCTAAGCTATCATAGATAAATTATATATTTTTCTGAATTTCTATCAGAATTATGTCAGTTTTTATATGATAAATAAATTATAATCACCACTTTGGGAGAGAAATTGCGTTAGTTCTTGCATTTTGGCCACTTTCTCATAATTTACTATTAGATTCTTTTTAAAAAATAATATTTAACAAACTTAATAAGCAAAAAATAAATATCATTCTTTATTTTTAGGGGATAATCAGATTTTTTTTATTTACCTTCAACTTCATAATCAGTCAAACTACAATTTTACCCTTTTTGAGTAAAATGGATGAACCTAAAATTGTCTCTCTGTCTGTAAACATATCAACTAACATAACTTTTCAATGAATTACATCTTAGAATCACCTGAAATATTTCTTGTGCTGCTCTTTCTTCTTGAATTAAAGGGGTAAGCACTAACCGTTTAAAACTTTATAGGCGGAATCGAACCTGTGACCTTCCCCCTTTAGAGTTTCTGTACCACAAGACTTCAAGGCATTTGGTTGTAGTGTAGTGCTGCACTATCATTTACATTTTTACCCCAACAGGTTCTTCCCACCAAGAGAAGATCAAAAGCTGAAACTTAAATTTAATCAAACAAGTATCCTTCTCTCACTCACACAAACATTGAGGAAAAATACACATAACAACAAGATCCACACAGGCTGCTTGCCGAACTGATGAATAGGCCTAATACTCTAATCCAGAAAACAGTCAGAACCTATAGACATGATTTAGCAAGAATTAAGTTAAGAGAAAAGCTACCAAACTATGATTCTTTTCACTTCAATAATATCATCCGATCCCTATGATTCTGTCCTACGTTTGCAGAACATGCGGAACAAATACTCACTGTCATCACAAAAGAGGTGTGTGGACAGGGTTCACAACTATGTGCCTAAGTGGGTGAGAAACATCACCACCACCAGCATGCTTCACAAACTCAGCTGGGGACAGTAAGTTCCCATGGCACACACACATTATCCTCACTTCTTCACCTTTGCCATACCTGTATAAGATTCCATCAATCCTCCTCCCATTGGGACCATCCCCTTCCACGAATACACAGGGCATGTCCTTCATCGAGTTTATCCCGATTTCCCTCCCTCGCTTTGGGGAAGGGTCAGGTTTCTTGGATGGATACTCCGTCTCCACCCTGGAAGTTCTTATCACATTGTCATTTGTCTTTGCCCCTGATGAACCTGCTGAATCCTGTTTGCTTTGTTCCTGCAATGGATGATTACTAGCTGGGCTTCTTGCTTCACCACAGCTGCTTGATCCTGTGATGTAGGGGGATAGAGATTACATATATAAGTAAAAAGAAGAAGAAGCAGGGTCCACTTACATTAATCAATGTTTTCATCGAACAGTTTAGCACAGAAATTAAGTGATAAAGTAGTCTGCTCAACTTAAAAAGGTAATTTTTCCTTGTGGCATGTTCATATACATAAATATCCCTGAATAAAAGTTAATAATAAAAAAAATGATAGCTGTTATTGAGTATTAATAATAATAACATAATAGATATTACACACCTCAATTTTCATGCCATGAAATAAGATTCCTTTTTCTTCACTTTTACCATAGGGGGAAACACTTTAGGGTATTGGGACAAGTATGAGACATAATATAAAACGATGGTAGGGAACAGGTGCTGAAAATCTTTCCCTACACTATCACATTTCCATCCCCATATACGAAATTGATTTTTTTTTTTAACACAATTGCCCATCCCTATGAAGAACAAGATACAATTGCCTGAGAGAGCCCTACTAGGTCCAAGCTATATGCATTTTGTTCCCAAATCCCAATCCAGAAATTTGATCCTGGACAATGCATCCCAAGGAGTGACTAATAAAGCTTTAATTCAAAATCTGGAGCAATTCAAGTCATCACTAAGCCGAATCCAAGAGTTAACCACCATGATCTACTCTCCTTGGTGCTATAATCTAGTTTCGGGCTCCTACTGATGACATCTAGGAATTGAGTGTTAGGAAACTTTTGAGAGCATAAAAGTCACTATCAAATGAGAGAAGGGAATAAGAGACTCAGAATCATTTATGTAGAAATGAGAATAACTACGAAGATTAATTATTCTGTTAAATCTTCAAATGTAATCTGTTTCAGAATGTTATCTATGCCTTACGCTCAATATAATGGAACAAATTTAAAGTCATGAAAAACCAAAACAGGAATAATATTTCTTTCTAGAATGATTCTTACATGAGTTTGCACTCAATTAGCATTATTTACAAGTTCTACATCCATAAACAAAAGTGAAGAGGTGCATTTCTTTATCATCAAAAAATTAAAAAAACAAAAAGATAGAAGAAAAAGAAAAACCACCAGCCACATAAAGCCCTCGCAAGTAAATTAAAGTAACTATGGTTTAACTGAAATTTGAAAAATGAAAAAGATCACAAATTAATCTTACTAAATCTTATCCTCCTATGCTGACCAATCAAAGATGGAATTCTAAGAACCACCTTGTAATTTTTTGAACTAAACAGTAGCTGAGAACAAATGGCCATCAGAATCTACTCTTTTGATCTTCCCTATGATCAGCGTTTTTAGCATCCCATTCAATTATCAAACCATAGGAACTTTCAAATTCGCAAGAGATTTAGATATCCTGTCTCGCATATATAAATATAACTATATTAGAGAAAACAAAATTTTGTGAAATAACATATCAGAAATAGTGAAGAGGATGTATCCTAATCAATCATCATACAGTCCAATTCCAATCCACTATTTCAGCAGATTTGCACCATCCACACCAAAGCAAACCATAACAATAAGATAAACATAAAAGATAAACTTGCATAAATTACATGTTAAAATAGTAAACAGTGGCCGAATAAAAAAGAAAACTAGTATAGGTAAACAAGAAAAGATGTTTTTCTCCTTCACAATCATTAACATGCAAGGAAAACTACTAAAGCCAAAACGCACCCATGACCAAAAAGCATATTGGTAAGACGAGAGAAAGTCGACCAAATAAAGAGGAAGCCTAGGCCAGGGTTAGGAAACAGTATGCCTCTTCATAATCTGGTTAACTTCGTCTATAGAACATTCCAAAAAAAAAACTCAACTTTGAACAAAGTTTGAGTATACCTGATGGTGATAACCCAGTTTAAATAGATGAAAACTTGAATGGTAATTTACCTGGAAAAGTTTTGCTCTCCATTTCTGACATTCCTGAAGAGCTTCCACCTTGAGAATCCGCCGAGCCTTGAGAAGAAGGCTGTGCGTGACCATGAAAACCGACCTTCCCTTTGGCCAATACATCACCAAGAACCACTTGCACTTGCCTAGCATTACAAGCAGATGATGCACCCCAGCTTGGTAATCCGACAGGTCGTGGTAACACCGTTGCACCGCCGACGACTTCCTCTTCACCGCCAGCGCCGCCACTTCCGCCATCTCTCTCCGTCTTAGAATTTCTCTGCTTCTCCGACCGCCGTCTCTTAGCCTCCATTCGCCTCAACGTTTGCATCTCCTTCCTCTTCCTCCACTGCTCTTCAGTCTCCACCGGAAGTGAAGAAGTCCGCATGAGAGTAGTCGAGTGCGCCCGCGCCAGTGCGGGTGACGGAGTCGTGGAGTCCACGTCCTCTCTTACGAAAGGCATTATCCCGACGATAGACGACGATCGCATAAGCTTCTTAGCATTCTTGTCCACGCCGAACCGACCCCCCAACGAAAGTCCAAGGCTAAGCTCAATCTCTTCCGATTCTTCGCGAGCCTCTGAGTACAGGTATTGCTGCGTATTATTACTACAAGCCATGAATCTCTGAAGAAGATCCCTCGGGTACTTATCCATTTGTAGAGTCAAATCATCCATAGCCTTCCTTCTTCTTCCTTCGTTAGCCTCACCCATAGTTCAAGAATCAGTTCAAAAGAAAAACTGAGAGATCTACACAATGAAAATATCACTTCAACTCCTACTCATCCTCCACCGGTAGAAGAACGCATGGTTCAAATTCGAAAAATCCTCGACAGAGAACATGTTTCTTACCTAACGATGCTCAATCGCACAGAAACACATGACCCTTGAACAAAAAGAAACGCTTCTGCTCCCCAAAACAATCCGAAAAGGGAGCAAGAATAAAAATTACTAGAATTACTGTTTTGAATAATCAGAACGGGATAAATTTTAGTGAAACAGTAAACAATCCCCTAAAAAAGTCGCCGAATTTTTTTCCCTGTCTGCAGTGCAAAGTAATCCAACCCAGACGCGACAAATTGTGTATTTTTTTTCTGAAAAGGAAGCTGGGAAAAGAAATTAAGAAACAAACTTAAAAAGCACAGAGAATGAACGAAGAAAGAGAGAGGGGTAATGAAGAAAAGAGACGGATGAAGAAATGTTAGCGTTGTGTTTCCCGAAAATGTCCCTGCGATTGTGACCGCAAAAGTTCAAGGAGTCGACACGTGCCAATCAGGTAGGGTGGAAGGATGACACGCGGCGAGCTGACACGATGTCTCAATGGTATACCATTACCGAGAGTTCGTATACTTTTCGGAATTTATGTAAAAATAGCATCAGCATCCATGTTATTTTTGTTGGGTAAATTTTTAATCAAATCGAATTAATAAATAAATTTTTTTAAAGGTTTATAAAATATCATAAGATTCTAAATGTAGCTAATGATGTTGTTAATGAAGATTGGTAAGGTTGTTTTTTTTACTAGAGACTGGTAAAGTTGTTAATGACACCTTAACAGCTACTCTTGGAACCTTATGATAATTTTGTAAATATATGGGATATTTTATTCAATAATTCTCTTATTTGGTACCTGATTGTAAATTTCCCTTTTTGTTATTAATATGCAACAGTGTTAATGTATATTGTGCATGTTTGTGAATCTCGTTTTCCAACATGCATTCAAGTCAAAATAAAATGTATCTCGAAATCCATAAAAAATTTTGGAATCCGTGAAAAGTATCTCGAAATTCAAAATTATTTTTGAATCTATAAATTCATTTCTCCCAACTGTTTTTCAAAACACACTATTGCCGTTGGTAGTATTTTAACTCTCATTTACTATCTTTACGGTTTCAAATAAAATACACAATGCTTCATGCTACGTTTGGTAGCATGAAATCAAGATGCTGGAAGTGGAATTGGGGTGAGAACCCAAAATTAAACCTGTTTGGTTGGTGAGAACTGGGTTCTATGGAATTGAAAATTCCATCAAACTATGGAAATGGCACTTCCACATGCTCTGGGTAGGAACTCAGTTCCAGGTTGCTGGAACTGACATCTTGTCCATTTTACCCTCTCCCCCTCACTTCGTCCACAGCAATCCGCCTTGAGCTCGTATCCTCCGGCCCCCGGCAATCTTGTTCTTGAAGAGCTCGCGTCCTCCGGCAACGGCTAGCTGGTGGTGGCGACGGAAGATGATGGCACGACGGAGGTCTGAGAGCTTCGATTTGCGACGACAACGATTGCGACACAGTGGCGACGAAAGATCTGAGAGCTTTTCACATTTGCGAGGATCTGAGAGCTTCGATCTTTTCACAGTGGCGACAACAATTGCGACAGTGGCAACGGAAGATGATGGCACGACGGAGGTCTTCGATCTTTTCACATTTGCGACGATGATGATGACGACGACGAGCTTTGGTCTTCCATGTGCAATGACAAGCTTCGATCTTCCATGTGCGACGACGAGCTTCGATCTTCCATGTGGGACGATGACGGAGGTCGGAATTTACTGCTGGCGGGGAGGGGAAGGATTTTTGTGGGGAGGAAGAGATTTTTTTTGTTAAAGGGTATATTAGTTTTTTACATTATAAATATAAATATTAAATTAAAATAATACTCACTTCTTCCAGCATACCAAACATACTTTTAATCCTACTTTCAATTCCAGTTACACTTCCAATTCTAATTTCATCAAAATCAGTTCTGCGTACCGGCACAGTGTATTTTTCGGTAAATGTCTGGACAATGGAGGGGTCGCTGTCAACAAGTTGTCTTTTTTGCCGGTGACACGTGTCAGATGGAGAATCGAGGTGTGAGGGGCGCCACGTGTCGGCCAAAATACGAGCATGGGGAAGGTGACACGTGGTCAAAATGATTTGTTGTGTCGTCGCATTGCTGCGGCGTGGGTTCATGGCCGCGTCGCGTGTGGCAAGAGGGAACTTGTGGCCTTGTGGGGGAGGCTGGCATAGCATACGGTTCTGCCCTCTGCGGTTCCTCAAGTTGTCTGGTAACCGCCCCATGTGATGTGAAAAGGATCTTATTTATTATTAGCTGTATCCCACAGTTCATCACAAAATAATGTTCGGAAAAATTACTCAGAGATCCCAAATAATAGAATTAACTATAAAATGATCTCAAAGATTCAAAAAATTACTATGAAATCGTATGAGTAGCTACTGAGGTTGTCATTAACAACCTTATTAACCTTCATTAATAACCTCAACAGCTACTTCTGGGATCTCATGATAATTTTTTGAATCTTTGAGACCATTTTATGATTAATTCTGTTACTTGCTACCTCTGAATAATTTTCTCATAATCTTTTTGTGATGTTTTACTTGATGTTTTACTTGCTATTGTTCATGTTTTTCTTTCTTTTTTTTCTCTGCGTTGCCTTTTGAAAAATCAATTTAATTTCATGTTTGCATTAGTAGTAGAAACTACTTTTTCAATATAATTTAAAATTTATAAAGTAAGTATGCAAAATAAATTTTATTTCAAGTAACATGAATGTAACATCTCAACACTAGTACACAGGCAACAATGGATCTCCCTATCACTTAATGGTAAAATTGATTCAAGATTAGTTTGTAAGTCCTTTTAATAATAGTTTTTATAGATTTCGAGGTAAAACTTAAATTTTGAAGAATAGATTTTGGAGAATAACTTTTTCGGATTCTAAGGTAAAACTTAGGTTTTGAAAAAGTGAATGTTTGGGAAGTTTTGGATTTTACGGATTCTAAGGCAAAAGTATACGGGAAAGATGAAAGATAAAGAAAGAAAAAGTATAAAAGAGAAAATTTATTAAGAGAGGGTGTGATTTAGTAAAAAAAATAGCTTTTTCGAAACCCAAATTTCAAACCAAGGTTTTGTTTCCAAAATAACTTTTTTTTAAAAAATATGATCACTTAAAAAAAAAACCTAAGTTTTGAAACCAAATTTAAGTTTTGGGATGGAAACCAAACAAAGCTCTCAGTGAGTCTACCATTAAACAAAATGTCATATTAAATAATAAACTTAGATCAAATTCTTGCATGTAGATTTAACATTAAATGTAATATTTTAGAATCAAAATATATAAATATTTATATATGAGAAACTTAACATAACTATAATTTAAACGTGACACGTTTCTTTTTTTCCTTTTTCTTCAATTAAAAAAATAAATTACCTCTTGTACTAATAAGTACTTGATTAGTAACAACACATTTTTTAATCTATAAAATTTGTACCTGACGGAATGATCCTCATTTGTTGACTTTGACTTATAAGACCATCGTCATATCAAAAAAAAAATCTAGAATTTGTCTTATTTTGAAAATAATAATTATTTTTTATTGGCAGAAAGCGGGTCCAACAAGAATTAACAAAACAGAAAACTAACAAGAAGCAACACAGACATTTCTTTCTTTAAGACATGCTAAAGGGCATTTTTGTACTTTAGTCAAATTTAATTATCTTCTTACAAATTTCATTCAAATGCATATAAGTGAAGCTGCATTGCTATCACAGCAAATTAACACTACCGTTTAACATATTTAAAATGCCTAATAATATCTCTAATCCTTGTATCAAGGGTTTGTAGATTTTTTTAAAATTATCAAAAATAAATAAATTACTTAATTGTAATAAATATTTTAAAAATATTTATTTATATAATATAATTATATATCAATTTTATTAATCATACAAATTAATTTAAAAATAATCAATATGACCATTAATTAACTTTTTTTAATTCATAAAAAACAAAACAGCTACTATACAGTGGTATTAGTTTTTAACGGAAGCCTAATAGCTTGTTCAACAATATTTTCTGTAAAACGAGATAATCTCCTTCATATAGTACATGTTTGGGAAATGTTTCCCTAACAGTTCACACAAATCAAGATAAAATGTATCTTGAAATTCGTAAAAAATATTTTGAAATCAGTAAATTATTCTCGAATCTTATAAATTTATTTCTCCCAACGAATTTTTAAATACGCATATTCATCTTGACTTACATAAAAATTTGGGGCCATATCTTTAAGAGACGGAAAGTGACGTGAATAAGACACGTGTCCTACCAGCGTAGCATGTTAAGCCCCGAGAGGGGGTCATAATGAGGTGGGTCCCACTCCTGAGGCAACTTGCACTTTTTGAAAGAAAACTTGTTCCGACAACCAAACGCACAGAAAAAGGTCTCGGCAAAATATCGGTGTACGTGGGTGCGCCACGTTTTGATGTCAGAAACGGATAGCCACGTGTCGATAGTTGTGGGGACTGAAGGAGCCCTCTCTAATAATTATACTGATCTCATATTATTCGCCCAGCTGGATACACGACATGAATGCCAAAAACTGGCCCACATAAGATTAAGATTAATATTGTGAAAGAGTAATCATTCTAAACCATTTTCTTAAAATTGCATTTATGTACCGTAATAGTGAAGTAGATACTCTAAGATCTCAAGATGTTGTCAATAACAAATCGAAACGCACCATTGATAAGTTAAGCAGTTACCATTAACAACCTCTTAAAACCTTAGAGTAATTAATTTGTAGCACGGTATTTAAAAAAAACACTCGATATCACATATTCAAATTGCTTATTGCTACTAAGAAAATATTTGAAAGGCATAATTGCACAAAAACTATTTTAGAATAATGAAAACAAATTTTATATGTAGTACACTAGTAAAATAGGATGTTATACCTTAAAAACCTTAAAAAGATATATAGTGAACAGAGAGGTAAAACCTTAAAAACTAAGAAATATATTTGACATATATAGAGCAAAATATTTGAAAGTTTAATAAATTAGGTCAAGTGTTTTTTTAAGATGAGAAATTAATGTCAATGTTGTAATGTGTTAGAAGATCTGTATATAAGTTTTCTTTAGTTAAAGTGAGAGAGTATATATAATTATTTTGCTCAAGTTTTATTTAAATAGGTAAAGTATATTTTATTTAATTTCTTCAAATAAAATTAAAGTTTAGATTTTAAAGATGTGTATTCATTTCATCCGTGTATTTTTAAAAAATATGGAGCAATATTAAAAGTGTTTTTTTATAATGTATATAATTTTTTATGACTTTTTAAAATTTGGAAATTTATAAATTTATATTTCATAAAATTGAATAAAAACATTTATTGTAGAAAGCTGAAATTTTGGAGGGAAAGTTAAAAATTCAAATAGTTAATGGTATATTGAATTTTGTAAATTTTTAATAATATTAGCCGGTAAAATGACCTGCGGAACCTGGTTCCGCAGGTGCTTTTACCTGCGGAACCTGATTTCGCAGGTGCTTTTACCTGCGTAACCTGGTTCCGCATGTCATTTTACCTACGGAACTAGATTCCGCATGTAATAATACCTGCAGAACCTATTTCTGCAGGGAAACGGAACGATAAAAGCCTTCACGTGCAATTTCATTATACTCAACACCCCTTCCCATCGTCGTTCCCCCGGCTATTGCTACCCTCAGGTTCTTCATTGCTGGCGACCAGAGATTCAGAACATAGCGAGCTTCGAGAGCGTCGCGTGGCTGTGAAACTAACCGAGGAAGAGGACGTTTGCACATTCAACCACAGATTTGTGTTCAGGTAACTATCCTAAATATTACTCTACCCTCAGGTTCTTTGTTGCAGTCGACCCAAGATTCAGAACAAAGCGAGCTTCGAGTGCGTAGCATAGCCATGAAACTAACCGAGGAAGAGCATGTTTGCACATTCAACCACAGATTTGTGTTCAGGTAACTATCCTAAACATTACTTTACCCTCAAGTTCTTCAATATCTGTCATATTTGGTTTTGCCTGTTGACCCAAGAGTCATAAAGATAAAGCTTTTCACCGATGAAATGGTTGGATAAGCTGGATTATATGTTTTATTGAGCTGATTTAAGCTTCCTTGTAAACTTTTCTTCGGATTGATGGCTCTGAAACACAAGGTTACTGTTCGTTGCATACTAAATGGAGGCCACGTTATTGTTTCCAGAGGGAAGAGTGATTCAATCCTCATATTAACCATTTAATGCTAATGCAACCCCATTTTGTGGACAAGCAAATAGCAAATTTTTTTCATCCATCTTCTCCCGAAAAGAACTGGCATGTGAAATTGTAAACGTATATTAACTTGTTCTGTGGTGATGGGTTTTAATTTTTAAAGCATGAGTCTTGATGGAGTAGGGTAAATTAGATCGTATCATGTGTTATTATTATTTGTCCACAATATATTAACTTGTTCTGTGGTGACAGTTATCATGGACTGAAAATCATGATACAAGAACACTTACCCAAGGACCAAATATCTGATACAAGAACACTTACCCAATTTATATAGAAACAGAAACACCATCTTCAAGTGCAAAGGCAAAGCTGCTGCTTACCTTGACATCACGATGAATAATATGGTTGAGGTGTAAGTAGTCAAGGGCCATAAGAAGTTGAACAAGCCACTTACAAAGTTTCTGCAGATAAAGGAACCTTAGATTTGAAGTGCAAATAACCAAATGTCACCCAATGTACTCAACAACAAATTCTCGTGCAGAGAATTTAATTACATATAACAACAGTCTAATGTCAGCTAGGAGAAAAGAAATAGACATACCTCTTTAGGAAAAAAAACACCATTGGCCTTCTTTATAGCTTCAGCCCTGTTTTAAATTAGTGATGTATTTATTAAAAGATAATGCTACAGTTTATGACAAATGACATGTTATGTAAACAAAAGGTATTTGAGAAAGAAACTTATATATCCCCCTCACAATAACCTATAACCTAAGAGGAAGGCGCAATATTGTTGGGGTTTTCTTTCTTTATATTTTTGGCCTTTTTCTTTTTGATGAGGTAACAAGTGAGAATTGGAGGTAGGTTTTGAATTTGACAGTGATGCCATTGATAGCCTAAACAATCACTTTTGAATCATCAATGAATGGATAATCTGTAACCCCCTGCATGTCAAAGGACATTAGACTTGCAGATGATAATTACTTTCTTCATTTTCAATCCATACATAAGGGTCCCATGCAAAAGGCTTTAAGAGGAGGTGAAATACATCACATTGCCTTGGTCCTCTAGCATAATAATCCACATCATTATCATATCAAACAGACTTGAAGGTTTTTTTGGGACTGAAAACAGCAACTTCATAATAATCCAATGTTTATAGTGATACCCTTCCCTTTTGAAACTTCCCTTTTGAAGCTTCCCATATGCATATGCTTCATTAAATCTGCTTAAATCTGATTGGAGATTTAAACAGATCTACTTGACACACACACAAAATGACTTGACCCCATGTGGATATTCCAGATTGCTTTTTCCTGATTATAGAAAGTGTATTGTTTTTTAGTGTCCCAATTATACTAGTTTACTTGAACCGATCTACTTGACTTCGGATAACAATGATGATAGTAATTCATTAATTCTTCTTTAATCATGTTTTTATTGATGATTACTGATTATAGTCATGATAGTGATTTTAATCTTTTCCTTGTGATGGTCACTTGGATTACAATGAGAGGGAAATGGACTTGTTTATTATTGTGTTTGTTACTTAAAATGAGAGCTTATCTCTTTTTCTAAAATTAATATTTTTTTTTGAAAGAGTTTATTTGCAGTTTTTTTTTAAATCAACAATTTTTTGAGGCTAGTTGTTATGATAATAGAGTCATTTATTTATTGATTGTGTAGAAAATAGACATCCCCCCTAATCGAAGGTGGATGTATAATAGGCTTCAACCCAAGAAGAATGGGTACACAGATGAGTTTATACTTGGCATGGAAGAGTTTATGAAGTTTGTTCGTGAACAACCAATATGTTTAAGTGAAGGAGTCATTCGATGCCCTTGTACACGATGTAAAAATGAGAAATATCATACCCCTGATTTGGTGAATGTTCATTTATATCGAAAGGGGTTCATCCCACACTATTGGTATTGGTCTGTCTGCACACGGAGAAGTAGCGCCTCCGATAAACCCATGTATAGATGTTGATGCAATTGCTTCAAATAGCTGCCAACATGATGGTTTTGATATGCAACCAAGTAGTTCATATGGTGACCAACAACGTGTCTTGGGGCATTTCCAAGAATATGAACAGATGGTGTGTGATGCTGTTGGTGTTGAATATGGTGGACAATTTCAACCTACAATGGAGGAGCCTCTAAATATGAATGCCGCAAAGCTTTATGAGTTATTAAGTGCTGCACAACAACCATTATGGCCAGGATGTACTGATGCTTCTGAGTTTTCAATAGCTATTATAATGTTAAAACTAAAGTCAAATAGCAATGTCTCATAAAACCTTTAATGAAATGGCTGATCTTATGAAGATGACGAGTCACCCTGAAAATGTAATACCTCATAATTATGGAAAAGTCAAGAAAATTGTGGCTGGGTGGGTCTTACTTCGAAGAAGATTGATTGTTGCGTTAATGGTTGCATGCTCTATTATAAAGATGACAATAATCTAAAGGAGTGCAAGTTTTGTGAATAAGCTCGTTACAAATCAAGTAGTACACTAAATAATTGTAGACAGATTCCGCGAAAGAGAATGCATTACTTGCCGCTCATTCCAAGACTTCAACGATTGTATGCTTCTAAAAAATCTGCTAAGCAAATGTGGTGGCACTATACGAGTCGCAGGGAAGAAGGTGTTATGTGTCATCCATCGGATGGAGAAGCATGGAAGCATTTTGATCGACAATACCCTAACTTTGTTGCTGAACCTTGAAACATCAGACTTGGTCTTTGTGCTGATGGTTTCATAGCATATGGCCAATCAGTGTCGCCTTACTCGTGTTGGCCTGTAATTCTAACTCCTTACTTGGTCTTGATTTGTGTATGACGGCTTCATACATGTTCTTGACGTTGATTATTCCAAGGCCTCACAATCCAAAAGGTAAAATTGATGTGTACATGCAACCATTGATAGATGAGTTGCAAGAGCTTTGGTCTGATGGTGTACTTACTTATGATGTTTCCACAAAGCAAAATTTCACTTTACAAGCGGCTCTTATGTGGACCATCAATGACTTTCCTGCATATGGTATGTTATCGGGGTGGAGTACAACAGGAAAATTGGCATGCCCAATATGCATGGAACACACTAAAGCTTTTACATTAAAGAATGGAAGAAAAAATTCTTGGCTTGACTGTCACCGTCAATTTTTATCTTCTAGTCATGCATATAGATGAAATAGATATGCTTTCTACAAAGGAAGAGCAGAAGATTCTACAATTCTTTGTGGGCTAAGTGGTCACCAAGTTTGGGAAAGGATTCAACATTTTCCTAAAATAACAGATGGAGTTGCATGTACTTTTCATGGATATGGGGTATCCCATAATTGGACAAAAAGAAGCATCTTTGGGATTTGCCATATTGGAAAATTAATATGATTCGTCATAATCTTGATGTTATGCATATAGAGAAAAATGTGTTTGATAATGTGTTCCATACTATAATTGATAACAAAGACAAAACAAAAGACAATGTAAAAGCTAGAATGGACTTGGCTGAGTATTGTCGTCGAAAAGATTTAGAATTGAAATGCAATACTAATGGAAAGTGGACAAAACCTAAAGCAAGCTTTACTTTGTCTATGGAACAAAAGAAGTCTGTATGTGAGTGGGTGAAAGAGCTTAAGATGCCCAATGGTTATGCTTCAAATTTAGCAAGATGTGTTGATGTCAAAGAAACAAAGCTATTTGGCATGAAAAGTCATGACTGTCACATTTTCATGGAATGCCTTCTTCCAATAGCATTTAATGCATTGCCTAATCCAATTTGAAAGCCATTAACTGAACTTAGCCAATTTTTCAAAGACATGCTCAACGGTGCTACGAGAGGATCATTTATTGCAAATGGAAAAAATATACCCATTATATTATGCAAATTAGAGCATGTGTTTCCTCCTTCATTCTTTGATTCCATGGATAACTTACCTATTCATTTGCCATATGAAGCTAGGATGGGTGGACCCGTTCAATATCGGTGGATGTATCCTTTTGAAAGGTAACTGCATTCTCCAAATATTATTTCATCCGTAAATGTAGAAGTTAAATCATAATAATTTCTAAATCTTATTGTAGGTTTCTCAATAAAATTAAAAAAAATGGTTAAAAATAAAGCGCATGTTGAAGGATCGATATGTGAAGCTTACATAGCACAAGAAACAATCTACTTTTTTACTCATTATTTTGAGTATCATGGGTCAAGTGATGTAAGGCGTATTCAGGATGATGTTGTGTCTGGTCAACACCAGAGTCATCCCACTCGATCCATCTTCAACCAATCTGGAAGATATGCTGGGAAGTATAAAGAACGATGGCTAAATGATCAAGAAATGATGGCTGCCCAATTGCATGTTCTATTAAATTGCAACGAGGTTAAACCAATTCTTGAGTAAGTAGTGAGCATAGACTATTTAGATTATGTGTCATCATTCAAACTTTTTGATTCAACAATACTCATCATATACTAATGTGTTGCAGGTTATATGTGAAACATTTCATACAAATGTATGGTAATGATAGTGAAGTTATTGATAAGCAAATTACTGTAGATTTTCCACGTTGGTTCCATCAATATGTAAGATTTTATTTTCAACATGTAATCAAGCGTTATTGGACAACCCTTATTTGTTTGTATTTGTGTTTTGTGATAGGTCAGCACTAATCAAGCGGTATTGGACAATCCTTATTTGTTTGACTTATCTCTTGGACCTTTAAGAATGGCAAAGTCATGGCCCATCTATTATGTTAATGAGTACAAGTTTCGAACTTTTGCTCGGGGTGAAGGGAAAAAAAAACATACAATAGCGGAGTTTGTGTTAGTGGTTTTGGTCAAAATGAAACATCAAGTAATTACTACGGTGTCTTAAAAGAGATTATTGAATTAGAGTGGCCTAGACTACCAAT
>JANTPZ010150322.1:0-27707 GCA_025593235.1 Vachellia pachyceras
TGGGGAAGAATGGAACCTGTGCAAGCGAAAAGGCGCAGACGAGCGAGAGGACGGCGAGACGAGCGGCGTCGTCGAAAGGGGAGAGGGAGAGCGGCGCGCGGTGCTGGGGCAGGGAGAGCGGCGCGCGGTGCTGGGGGAGGGAGAGCGGCGCGGTGGGGGAGCAGAGCACGAAGGGTGAAAATGAAAGTGAGAGTGAGAGTGAGTGGGCGGGAATTAAAGGGCACCCCTTTGGCGCCCTACCTGTAGAGAAGGGCGCCAAAGGGGGGCCCTTCGGCGCCCTACCTGGAGAGTAGGGCGCCAAAGGGGTGCCCTATGGCGCCCTACCTTAAGGGACCCTATGGTGCCCTACCTTCTCGTAGGGCGCCGAAGGGCTCCACAGTAGGGCGCCAAATGTCTTACCCTTTGGCGCCCTACTCTTTTGGTAGGGGGCCAAAGGGTCCCTACGACGCCCTTCTCCCCAAGTAGGGCGCCGAAAGATATCAGAAACTTCATTTAATTACAAAAATGCCACCGCCTTCATTTTTTACTCCCTTTTTCGAAAAAAGGGCGCGAATTTCAGTAGCAAAAAGTCTCTTCTGTAGTAGTGTGTGGTTTTTCTGGAATATGAATGGGTGAGGCGACGCTGTGTGTGATAAAAAATGGAATAGTGGATGAATGAATTGTGCTTTGAATGAGTTGTGTGGCCGCTGGAATCTTGGGGCGTGAGTGGAATTGAAGGATGATCAGTGTGCGTGCGACGTGCTTGTGGTTTCTCCTGGTTGCTCGTGCGTGGATGAATGGAGCAGTGAATTGTCGCTGAATCTGTGCGCCGCTTGGATCTTTTATAATTGAATGAGCCGCCCTCTGTGCGTGAATTTTGTTGGCCGTTTGGATTTGATGGATTTGGAGAATATCTTCTTGTGTTGCGCCGCTTGGATGATGAAATTTGATTGCAATCCACGACGGCCTTCTCTCTGAGATGAATGAATGGGTGATTAATCAGGAATATTGTGCGACGCCTTTTTCTATATCTCCTAGGGCGTGAATTCATGATCCAACCTGTGCGTGTATATTAATTGATGAATGTTCCCTCCAAGCATTTTAATAATAATATAATAATATAATATATTATATAAAATAAAATAAATGGATTTGTCGTGGTCTTTGATTTGAATTTTAAACTCAGAATCTTAGATTTCCTAATTCAAATTCAAAATCAAGATTTACTAATTTGAATTCAGAATCTTCTAATATTAATTCGAATTTATCTTTTGATCTCAATTTCTTTCACAAATACCTTTAATTGGCTTTAATTTCCATATAATAATCATTAATCACAATTAATGTAATTAAACTCAATAAAAGCTAAATAATAGCACTAAAATCCCCAAAAATGCTGTGAATTCACTTGATAAAATATGATTATTTCAGTCGCCGTTTGAGTCGATGAAGGTGGGGTGACCGGAGAAGAAGACGAGGGGAAGGGTAGAGACGACAATGGACAAAAGAATTGAGGGTGGAACCCACTTCTATGGGTATGAGGGTGGAACCCACTTCCAATCATTTTAGCTTCCATCGATTCCATGGGGAACTAGATTCCAACGTACCAAACACACATAATATGGGTTCTAGTTCCATTTCCAATTCTTCAACTCTACTTCCTTGCTATCAAACAGGGCATAGAGAAAAGAGGAGGCTGGAACCAGAGAGGAGCTGTTAGAGAGCTGGAGCTAGAAGGTGTCGGCTCTACTGAGACAAAAGAAAAAGAGGAGCTGCAGACTTGGAGACTGAAGGAAAAAGGCTGGAACCTGAGAGCTGGGCGTCTGGAAACTTCGTTCGTTTCCTCTTCACTTCTGTCACAGCAATGAACGCTCCGTTGGCTGAACACTGAAAAACCAGAAAGAAAAGAGATCGGGAGACCTAAAGAGGAAAAAGCTTCGGCTGAGAGCTGGACATCGACAGAGACAGAAACCCAAGAGCTAGAACGAACAGGAGGCTTCGGTGGGGAGCAACTGGGCTGAGCGTGTCGGCTGCAACAGGAAGGAGCAGCTGAAGTTTGAAAAACCGAAGAGAGGAGAAGCTGAGGTCGACTGCTGTGCAGGTGGGTGTCGCCTGTGCTTGTGCGTCGTCTGTGCGAGGAAGAGGAGTGCTGGCTAGAGCGTCCACCGAGGGAATCAAGGGTCAACCGAGAACTGGTTCTGGTTCGTTCCGTCACTGCAGTGGAGGATTACCGAGGCACAACTTCAGAGAACTCTGCATCATCTTCTTCGTGATGAAGCTCGCGGCGGAGGAAGAATTATCTGCCTGTCACAGTGGAGACCGTGAAAGAGGTGGCTGGAATGCTGCATTATCCCTTTATTTGTCGTAAATTCCAGCAACAAAGAAAGAAAGGAGGAAGCTGATTCATGTGCATTATCCGTCACAGTGAAGGAAGACACGGGATTTTATTTATCAACTTCACTGTTATTTCTGTTGTTTGTTGTTCCCCTTCATGGCTTTGAGTCTTGAATTTATTGCTCTTGAATTTATTAATCACTGGGATTCCAATTAGGCGTTATTATTTTATTGCCATTTTTCTTGAATTTGTTAAACCCTTAGGATATAAACGATTAAAATGATTTCAATCAACCTAATTAATTGCATAATTGCATTGATTATCTCACTTATGCATTAGTCCTTGTGGGAACAATATTTTTATACTACTTGCGATCTGTACGCTTGCGGTAAACTAGACGGTGAACAAAGCGCTTCGACTTATAGTGTGATGTGCCTTTTTTTTAACCCTGTTAATATCAAGAGGGCTCAAAACCTTGGACAAAACACTCACAAAAAAAATAAAGTGCATTTTTAAATGACCCAAAAATGATGCGCCGGTCATCTATATGGGAAGAGAAAAAAATGAAGAGGCAAGAATCGCAAAAAAAAAAACGTGGTATTGAGTAGTAGTTATATTTTTTGCTAATACATGAATATTGAAAAGACAATTAAGTTTAAGGAACTAAATGATACATCTCTCAACATAATTTTAAATATTAATTTATCATATTACGATAGAAAAGCTCATTCGTCTAAATCCTATCACGTTAGATGGGTAAATGTTTTAGGTTCACTGAGTTTTTTAATCAAAACGGGTCAAGAGGCCATCTAGCTGCATTACCTTGCACCATAATTCTAATTAGACTTCATCTCTGTCTCCTTCAGGTGGATGTTCTAGGAGTTGGCTGTTATTCTTCCAAGGATTTGAGGACCTGGAAAAATGAGGGCATTGTATTGGCGGCAGTGGAAACAAATGAAACTCGTGATTTGCACGAGTCCAATGTGCTTGAGAGGCCAAAAGTGATTTACAACGATAAAACTGGAAAATACGTGAGGTGGATGCACATAGATGATGCCAATTATACAAAAGCCGCCGTTGGGGTAGCAACCAGCGATAATCCAGATGGTTCTTATGATTATTCAAAGTGTGCTTTGATGTGTAAATATAGGGGCAATTTTTAAATTCATTCAGTGAATTTTACGGAGATTTGGTACGCTCCATTAAATTAGTTTGAGTGGAAAGAGGGCCTTCATATGTATATTTTAGTCCAATAAATTTTTAATGAAATATATTTTTGGTTATGGTATTGATTCATTCAATTCTATTTGATGGCAAAAAAAATTTTGTACCCATTTTTTAATACCCATATTTATTTTAAAAAACACTTTTTAATCTTTTTTTTTTGGATTTTACCTGCAGATTTTACCTGCGGAAAATCCACAGGAAAAACAATTTCTACGAACCTTATACATGCGGCCTAAAATCCGCAAAAAAATTTTTCATGCGAATTTTTAGCCAAAATCCGTAGGAAAACTCGCAGGAATAGAGCTTTTTTTTTGTAGTGACTAATTCAGCCACATGTATTTTGCGACACAATTGGCTGATATTGGGCCCAATTCAAATTGTTTTGGCCAATGTTTGGTTTTTATGTTACTTCTATATTACGGTGGAAAAGGAAAAGGCAAAACATTTTTGCTCTATATTACTGTAGCTTTTTATGTAAAAGTCAAATTGTCCCACCACTAATACGAACATCATTAAAAAGCAAAAAATTACTATGCACGTCTGGTTCTTTAAGATCCCAAACACATCACCCTTTAATTGCGCTTCGCCTTGTGTTGCGAGCTAACGAAGATAGTGTGAATTCTCATTAAATTAATTAGTAATAAATTTCTTATAACTCGTTAATAACTAGAAAGTTAAAATTGATTTTATTTAGATATAATTTGACACTACTAAGATTGATTTCCAACGGACTTTTCCATTATCCACAACCGCTTTGCCAATTGTCATTTTGAAATTTCAAGATATCAATATCAATATTACTTAAATTTAGAGCAAAGGGTCATTCATTTTAATCCTTGTGATTGCTTTCTTACCATTTAGCAAATACAGTCAAAGCATGTGTAAGAAAATGCAAATTCATGTCTAGAGCCCGTTTGATGTTGATAAGGGAATGTTCTGACCCAAGCAAATTCAAATTTAGTAATGAAATTGGAATTTCTCACGGTGGAAGAAAATGCCAAATTAAATTTTAGAATCTAAATTCCAATGTGATATAATGAAAGCCGTATGGGAATTGCTAACCAACTTCGATTATAGTTTTCAAAATCTTTTACCCTTGAGCTTCAAAATAGGAAGGGAAAGTCCAGACTAATAGTAACAAATTCGATAGATCATCAAGTTTCAAAATAGATCATTAAGGCATTTAGCACTGCAAATATTTGAAAGAATGAGTTGTTGCTAAAAAAATATGGAAGAGAGATATTTGGGATATATTAAGGAAATGCAATTATCATATTACTATTTATTTAATTTTTTAATCATTTAATATTAAGGTAATTTTTTATGAAAAACATTTGATTTTTTATTTCAACAAAATGTCATCTTCATGTTATTATTAATTATTTTCATTTAATTTTTTAATCATTTAATATATATATAGTGATTTTTAGATTCATATGGATATTTATATTTATTTTTAAATTATAATTAATATTTTATTCATTTTATTTTTGAATTATTGTGTTAATTATTCAATTTTTAAATTTAAATATGAATTTGATCAATTAATGCTCATTGATGGTAATATGGTCTTTTATATATTTTTTCTATTTATCTTATCATCATTTTTAACTTACCAAACATAAACTTTTCCACCATCATATCATTTTTTATTCCAATACATATTAAAACATATCAACACTAAGAAAATTTTCATTACATTCTATTCTATTACTTCTCTTTTATACCAGACAAGCCTAGTAATATATGAAGGAGGATTAAAATATTATTATAGAAATTATGAAAATAAAAGGAAATACTCCCCTGAGCTCTAAATATAGGAGAGAGTAGAGGATTTATTTTGATAATGAGCATAAGATCTCATCCATTTTATCTTATAAATTTATAATTATTTCCTAAAGACCCCTTATTAATTTGGACGTGTTAATTAAGGAGGTCTTTCATCAAGAGAGTAATAGTGATTTCAACGCAAATGATTAGGGCCCGTTTGGCAAACTGCCATAAGCCACTTATAAGTGCTTATTCACATAAGCCGAGGCAAATATGTGGAGGAGATTGTCTCGTTTTGCGGAAAAGCACTGTTGAACGTGCTTATGAAAATAAGCCAGGCCATTCCAAACAAATGGTACCACATATTACAGAATAACGGCTAAATTGTTAAATATTATAAATTGATAAGATTTTCTAAATTTGTCATATTAATTTTCTTTATATCTACAAATCATGCTTACATATATCTCATTTTTCTTTCCTTTTAACAAATATTGAATAGAGGTAAAATTGAAAAGGCGTCATTAATAATCATTCATATGACTTAGTGTGTGTTTGGATATAAAGAAAAAAAACACTTTTTATTCAAAACAATGGTTTTAGGGAGGGGAAAAAAGCACCGAACTAGGGTTGAAAAACGAGCAAACCCGCACCCAAACGCGATATTGATGTTCACACTTAATATTTAAGTTCCTCTATCTGCAACTTGGTACGTCTTAACATAGAAAAAAAAAAGTAAATTAAATTAAGCTGAAATACTAAGATTTAAATTTTGGCCTACATTCTTAATATATTTTTAACCAGGTGAAGAGGCTTGACTAAGGATTTCTAAATGTTAATAAAAGAATAGGATGCCCCTTTGTATATAGTTAAAGAGGAAATTTTTTAAACGTACCATAATTTCGTATTGTTGTTAATAATATTTAAAGAGATAAGTAAAGAAGAGTGGATTCAATGGATCGTTGGCTTACCATATAATTATTAAATAGGTACTCCAAGATTATTATGTCATCTATACTCTTCCCATATAATTGCAATAGCTATTTCAAAATTAATTCTACGTATAATTACTTTAATTAACGATAATTAATAAATCTTTTTTCTATAAAAAGAGTACACTTTAATTGCCCCGAGCACAGGCAATGGAGCCGTAGGGAAGCTTAAAATTAAATTTTCATATATTAACATTTAAGGATGCTTTTTTATTTAGTCCTTGCAGTTTTACTTTCTTAATTTTGGGCATTACTTCATTAGTCTCTATACTAGCAATATATTAATTTATGATTTAACAAATGCTGTCTAAAAGATGTGTAAGTAGAAACAAAACAAAATATAGAATAAAAGGTTTTTTGAAAAATAAAATAATTGAATGATATTTATTTATTTTAACATAAAATTAAAAAATTGGTATGCTTATAATAGTGTCATTCGATCTATGTATAATCAATTGATTTTCATTTCATTTAGATCACATAAAAATTAATCCAGGTGTTTGTTGAATGAGAATCATATCATCAGTTATAAAGATTAAAGAATCATGCTGTGAGAGAACAAAGCGAACTATTATTTCACTTTTACTAAATAAAAATAAGATAAAATTATAAGGATTTCTATATTAATTTTCCCTTAATAAATAATCAATCAATTTAATCTATAAAAGAACTATATAATTACATCTTCTTTGATTTAAAAAAACAAAAGAAACGTATGTCTTTTACAAAGAGAATACATTAAAGTATACATTTGGTTATTTAAATTTATGTCTAGTTTCAGTTTGATCCCCTATTTTTAAAAAATATACTTTTAATTCTTTTATATTAACATTGTTAGTTTCCTTTAATGAAAAATGATGATTCAGCAAATTTTATTTATGATTCCACAGTTAAATGATAATATAACATAATTAAATTTTAAAATATAAAAAATTATCATATTAAATAATTAAAATTTAAATATATTTTATCAACATTTAAATATATTTCTTTAAAAGAAGTTAACAGCATTAAGATAAAAGAGTTAAAAATGCATTTTTTAAATTTAAAGGACTAAAACAAAATTTAATGTAAATTTAAGGAAAGCGGTATATACTTGATCTTGCTCATCATTTAGTCCAAGGGTCTCTGATTTTCTACCGTAACTAAATAACTATAAGAGAGATGTCACTGATTATTCATTAGTCAAATATTTAGAAAAACAATTCAGCACATTAATTGCCTTTCTCACCCAATTTTCATTAATAACAAAACTTTAGACATTGATCGTATTGACGAAATTAAAATTAAAATTGTGAAAATGCGCTTATGATCTCTTAACTTCACATACAATTTTATTTTAGTAATATAATTTTATAAATTGTCTGTTAATGCTAAAATTGAAATTTTTAATATCAATAAAAGATTTACAAATTCGAACATATTAAGTTTAGTTTCTTAACATAACAATAATTGATAAAAAAAATCTTTATATGAGACTAGTAGTATTAGGGTTAAGGGATTAAAAGGATAACTATAAAATTATAGGATTAAATTGAAACTTTATATAAAGTTAAATAATCAAATGTACACTTTATCAATTAAAATCTTCAGATTTAACTTATTGTATGTATGTATGTATGTATGTATGTATGTATGTATGTATGTATGTATGTATGTATGTATGTATGTATGTATGTATGTATGTATGTATGAGTGCTGAGTTCCTTCTGTGATGTGAAAAATGGCAAAAAAGTTCAAACTTTGAAGTTAATTTTTAAATTAATTTAAATATTTTATTATGGTGATTTCAGTTCTTATATAATGCCACAAAAAAATTATTAGCTATATCGATTCCCTCCATAGATAATTGATATGTTGAGTTGTGATTTGTGACGACATGAAATGCCATAAGGATTGCTAGCCACAAAAAAAAAATGCTGTGAGGATAATGACATATCTTAATTACATCATGACGTGGCGTTACTTAGTTTTAAATTTTTTATTTAATGATTGAAAAATAAATAACAAGTAAGTAACACTTTCTTTTTGCTTATTACTTACACATCTATTGAAATTACAAAATATTTTTCACAAGGTGCAAAAGTATCTTAACCTTTATGATTTTTATATGAAAGAAAATGCCGTTATCACTCAAAAAAAAACAAAGAAAGAAAATGCCGTTATAATTAAGAGGTTAAGTGATAATTTTAAAGAGTATGAATATTGATAAATTAAATTTTGAAAATTAATATTTTGTCATCAAATAGAATTTTTAAAATTTTAATTAACATTTACAAAAATTATAATGTTAAATATTTGAAACTTCTAAAATAGTGTGGAGTAACTAGGAAAATGCCGTTATAATTAAGAAGTTAAGTGATGATTTTACAATGTTAATGTCAATAATTTAATATTACCAATAAATTCCACTTTTATATTTATATTACTTATTAGAATAAGAATGTTAGTTGCCCTACTGAGAATTTGAAATCACATTTAAAACACTTACCATGATCTCTCTCAAATGTCATAAAGTATTCAATCCATATCACTGATAGCCTGAATGGCCATAAGATATTAAATTCAAATCGTTGAAAAAAATTTAATTAAGGAGAAAAAGGCTCATGTAATTTGGCATGTTTATTTTTAACAAGATAATAAAATTTTGTATCTCAACAAATTGGTCTAATTTTTACGCGCCACAGTTGATGTCTTATAAGTTCTAATTCAAATCTGCTCAATTTTTGACTCTTTAACATTTAATTAATTATAGATGATACAAATTACTACAGTGAATAATATAACAGAAATAACAAAACGGTACGTGCACGTTTATCACTTCTATTTAAAAGCATCGACATGTATATTTAAAACGATTTAATGAGTCCACGTTGAAATGATTAGGGTTAACAGTACAATTAAAATTTAACAATAAATTAATACTCTATAATCCTTTCAAACACGTCAATTTAGTAACTCTTTTGATTATATTTTTTACTAAAGTATATATTTGGTCATTTAAGTTTACGTTTAATTTCATTTTAATCCATTATGTTTAAAAAGTTTACTTTTAATCTTTATCTTTACACCGTTAATTTCATTTAACAGAAAATGATAATTTAACAAATTTTATTGATGATTATGTAGTTACATGATGATAACACATGATTGGATTTTAAAATATAAAAAATTATTATATTAAATAATTAAAATTTAAACATATTCTATAAATATTTAATTGCATAATCAATGTTTAGATTTTACTGAGTAAGCATATTCCGTTAAAAGAAGCTAACATCGTTAAGGTAAGAAGACTAAAAATGTACTTTTTAAACTTAAGTAATTAAAACGGAACTTGATGTAAACTCAATGGACCAAATGTATACTTTAACCTATATTTTTTCCCAAGTTTAACTGGTCATTAAATTTGTAGAGGCACTGATGATTGAGGATTTATTAGTCTATAGTCATATATAAATTACAGCTGAATTGGTTGTAATTACTCATGACTCTTATTTTTTGATCGATTTTCAAAATACTATATTAATCTTTAACTGGGTGTGTTTGAGAGACATTTAATTTTAAATTTTAAATTGCGCTAGTATTGGTTGGTTAATTTCTGGTTGGTAAATACTATAGTAAGGAAAACTCACGTACTCGGGAAGTGACACATCATCCATACTATGTTCATTAAAAATATTTTAAATGTCCTCTATTGTAGATCTCATATCCTATATGGGAAAAGAGAAATAATTAAGAGAAATTTATGAGATATGAGATTCGCATTAGTGGACACTTGGAACATTTTTATTGGGTAAATTAGCAAGGGATTTGTAATGGAAAGATATTATGGGTAAATTAGATAGATTATGGATGACATGGCATTTGGTAGACATTTGTCAAAATGAGCAAGGAATTAGTAATGTAAAGCTATTATGTGTACTCGAGTGATTTTCAAAAGCGAATTTTGGCCAAACAATGATTTGAAAACAACCGCCAAAGTCGTTAAAGATCGACACTTCTTCGTTGATATCACCTACTTAACCTAAGTATCAAGTTTTTTATTCATTTGCTTACATATTACTTTTTTTCTTGGACAACATTATCCATTGAATTGTCCCAATTATTTGTTTTTAATTGATAATTTGTGCATAATTTTATCCACCAGTAGTTGAGAGATCTATTCTACACGTCATGGAAAATACACTTAGAATTTTATGCATTATTAATTGCGTCCTCTATCAAATCAAATATATATATATATATATCATTATGTCCCGTTCCATGACTTTACTCATCGACGACCCGTTAATTTATATATTATGATCCTGTAATAATAATAATAATATGATGATATTTTTACTGCAAATTATTTTTTCATAAAATTCTTCTGCATTTGATGATTCACACTTAGCGTTCAAGTTACCAATAATTTTTTAACATTATACTACATAGGGGTCATATAAAAGACTAGAATGGATGGGATACGTATTCAAAATTTGTTATATTGTTAAGATGAATAAACAAGATCTTTTCATGGATAAATATATAACCTCCATTAATAAATAAAATTAATGTTTTTAATAGAAAATTAGATGTATATATCCTCTGTGACAGGGGTGACTGATCTTTCTTGCTGTAAAACGGGAGCTGTACCACAATGTTATAAGCGTTTGTGCTCTCGCCACCCTGTAAACCTATCATGGATTCATTAAATCAAAATAATTAGTCTTCACTCTTTATGAAACTACAAAGGCTTTAGTGAGTTTTAAACAAACAATGACTAACTTTAATACTCTCTCTCCTATCCTTTTTTTTATAAACAACAACAACAAAATTACCCAAAACAAGCCGTTTGGTTAAAATTAGTTAAAAATAATAAATGTACAAAAGATGTGATTTGTTTTTCAAGCATACCCTTATGGAGAGGATGAATGCGGGAAAGAATGAGCGAATAAATAAATGGGAGAGACAAATCATTAATTGTGGATGGAAATGGAAAAGATATATTAATTTCTTGTACAAACATAACTTGCCGCTTATCAAAATGACCAGCTTATTGAGATAATGTTACTTATAGAAAGGGCAGGAGAGGGTACCGTATCTTAACTTTTTTAGTTTAAATTTATTCAAGGGTTAAGGAGCAAATTTTTTGCGGAAGTATTTGCTCAAGAGTCATGTTATTCTGAAATTTTAAGTTCAATATTGCTTTGAAAGTTCCAAAATGTGTCAATGTTGCCTCATCTATTAAGAAAATGAACAAACCGTATCTGTTATTCCTCTGAGTCATTTTCTCTAACTTCTCTAGTTCAGCTTCAATATCAACTTGCAGTACTTTAGCCATGTCTTCCACTGCTTTGTTCGAATTCTTGGCAATGAGCACGGTATAAAGAGCCATCTCCGGCATCTTCATCCGCCAGTAGTAAGTGAAAGCGGCCGTTAGAGCGCCCATCATTAGAATGATTGCCATGCATAGTCGGCTTGAGGAGCAAGAGAAGCCGCGGCGTTGACCTTATAAGGAGGAGCTTCATATGCGCTATTGAGCGCCGCCGTGATGGCTAGGGAAACAACGCCGCTGAACAGGATCATGAAGCCTTGCATGGCGAAAACCAAGAAATGAGATTAGCGTATTAGTTATAGGAAACATATTATATATATATATATATATTGATAAAGAACTACACCAAAGCCAGGGAGTTGTGGATCAAATTAGTCAAAACACTCTAAATTTATCGTGGTTCAAATGCAACAAAGTTTTTGTGTGGATATATGAACCCAACTTTGAAAACAGATTTTGCCTTCATAACCACTCAAAGGATCGTCAAAAATACCCAAGCTCCAATCTCTTAATTAAAAACATTATCAACTACAATTATAAGGGCATACCTATTAATGGCTCTGTATTGGCGAGGTTACTTGTGGAGGAGGCGTTCTGTGTGAAGGCAAGAGAAATTGGAAACTCGGCTTCAATGGAATCTATCACAAGTTACATCATTCACTAGCCATATGGTCTAGCTCATCCTTCGAAATACAATTCATAAATTTGACAAAGAAAATGATTGCAATTTTTATTGATTGAGTTTAACACTAAAATAAGTGCAAGTAATCAAACCCAACCACAGTGGTAAGAAAGTGAATACTTGGCAAGTTCTAAGCCTTATTTTATGTCTTTGTCCATATATTATTTCTTATTATTTTTTGGTGAATATATATTATTTCTTATTGCCGTAAACTGTTGCAGTGGTGGTGGTGGAGCTCATAGCTTTTATGGCATCAAATATAATCTTGGTTCTTTTGGTTGAAACTTTGGTGCAGAAAAAAAGTTATTTAGACCATCATATTTAAACCGTTTATTGAGTACGTGGTTTTAAAAATATAAATAGTGGCATTTTTATAAATATAAATAAATATTTTAGACCCTATGTATCTCTTGATCACGTATGGAAAGATGAAGTCTACAAAATAAATCTTTTAAACCGCACATATGGTGCGGTCTAAGAAATTTCATCTTTAGACTGCACATAAATTGGCAACTTGTGAGTAAAATTGGTGCGGTCTAAAAGATCTTATCTTTTAGACAGCATATAAATTGATAGCTTATGAGTAAAATTAAACCTTAACGTATGAGAAACAAAAAAAAGATGCTACTTATGTTTATCCTCATGAAGCCCTTCTTTGCAACTATAGAATATTAACATATGAAATTAATTGAAACCTTTAATATTCTTATGTTGGCGTGAAAATCAGCAGGTAAAGAACGTTAGTTGGTAAGAATATTTAAATATATAATAATTATCAAAGTCACAATTGAAAAAACCAATTTGAAAGGGGGCCCACCATGCATGTAGAAGCTTGCGTTCTGAGTCTTTTTGGACTTCGATGTGAGGCTTTACAAATATTATTAAGACAGAAAGAACCATTCTTAAGAGAGATAATAAAAAAGTCAATCCTATGAATCACAGGGATTGCAAGGGGGCCCTCCTTGCATGTGGTCGATATCTGCTTTCATTTCCGTGTTGAATACTTCCTCTGATTTATCCAGAAAGTTAAAGAATTTTTTTTTCTTCATTCATAAGTGACACGATTAAACTTTTTAACTAATATAATTTTACATTTGTTTATTATTGTGTTGTGTTAATTCTCATAGGATATAATGAATATTGAATTGAAATAAAGTTGGAAAGATGTTTAATTAATAAAGTTTAAGGATTTTTTTCTCTAGGTGCAATATGTTAGAAGTGATTTACAAATAGTTAGGATTGAGTTATATTAATGCAAAAAAAAAGAGAGATATATCACTACTCCATAAAAGTCCATATTTAACAATTACTTTGCTTATAGCTAATGGTTCTGAACCGTTTATAAGACCATGTACTTATGGCATTTTAAATACTTAATGGGTTAAAAGAAAACCGGAAATCCAACATATATGGACAAAAGAGTGCTATTTTTTATTGATAAATTAATGACTCTTTGACACTAAAGTACAACAAACAAATTCACCACCCACTATAGTAAGAATGTGAATTAGTAAGAAAATAATTGTTTTTTATGTGTACTGTATTGGTTCCACTTCCCAAATCAATTATATATTTCCTCCCCAATTAAACTTTTGCTAAAACAGACTTGGCAGCTTTCATCGCATCAAATCTTGGTTTCTTAGCCTGAAACTTCAGTGCAGCATAGAGCTTCATGTAATCATCAAACACAAATTTTGGATAAATCTGGTTCTTTTCGTCCTCTTCTTCCTTTCCTTCAATCAATGGTGGTGCTGGGTGTATAAGAGCATCACTTCCTGGATTGTAGAACGAAGCTACAGACATCCTCGTCCCATTGGTCTGTGCAATCACACGATGCTCCACACTCTTGTACTTCCCATTTGTGATTACCTGTTCATGAAATTGTCTTCTATCATCACTTGTGTTCTTAAGAGCCAAAAGCATGATCAATAAGGATGAACTTGAATTACTACATAGCCTTAATTCTTCAGCACTGTAGTTTAGTCTATGCAACTATGGAGAGATATAGATATAAGATGGCCTCCATCTAATAGGTGTGTAGGTGTCTTATCACTATCTCAATCTCTGTATAGCTGTACAAAGTTTGAGAGGATATTAGGTATATTTCCTCACTTTCTAAATATAACAGCTAATTGAAATGTTGGTTTTGGTTGTAAAATTTATTTTATCTCTTAAATTTATAATTTATTTCAAAATATATATTTGATTGCTTGTGCAATAGGGATTTCAAATGCCAATGATAAGGATTTAGAAAAATCAATAAAATCTTTCACTAGTTAAGTGCATATCAAGTTTTACAGAAGAATTTATGGTTAATACCTCAATTTGGTCACCAAGATTCACAACGATTGAGTGGCGCATCGGAGGCACGTCGATCCATTCACCATCTTTAAGAAGTTGGAGGCCACTAACCTTGTCGTCTTGGAGGAGAAGGATGATGCCGCCGGCATCGGTGTGTGCACGAAGACCCTTCACGAGTTTAGGGTTAGGGCAAGAAGGGTAGTTGGCCACCTTTGTGCCAAAAGTAGGCCCTATTGATCCATGGAAGGCCTTCTTGAGGTAACCCTTCTCTAGTCCAAGATTCTCACAAAGTAAGTCTAATAGCTCCTCTGCGAGTTTTTGTATCTCATATGCAAATTCCTTCATCACCTTTCTGCATGTGTGTATTATCTTATTATATATCTACCAAACGATATATAGTAATATATATGAAACGCATATTTGTGTGGTTTAGTTTGATATTTCACCTGTATTCTTGTGTAAGATCTGAGATTTCTGAGAAATTGGAGTCAGGCAAGTGACGCAAGAAAAATGTGCTTTCCCAATCCATGTCCTTAACTTCAGCGTCAATACCCTCTAGGGCTTTGCTTGCCATTAACTCCTTGAACCTTTTCTCCATGCATTTCCTATAATGCTCTTTCGTTAACCTCTCCACTGTGTTCAAAAGTTCATGGGCTATCCCATGGTTCACCAACTGCAAGGGAAAAAACAATAAGATTTTATTTAATAATCACCACTAAAATTAGCAAAAATACCACAGATATATGCATAAATGAAAATCTACCTCAAAAAATCCCCAATTCTCACAGGCTTCATTAATTTTCTCCATCGTAGCCCCTCTTTCCTCGCCATTAAGCTTCTCCAAGTTGATTACTGGGAAGTTCTCCATTTCAAAAAACTCAAAACTCTCTGTTAAATTCTTTAGTTTGAGTTATCTTGTAAGTTTCTATGTTTACTTCCAAGGAAGGTGTTTGGTATTTATAGATAGTTTCTGAGTAAAAGATGGGGAAGGAAGCAGGGAACTACACTAAAGAATTAAAGGTATTAATAATGACTCAGCTTGGACGCTTACATAGTCTGACCGTTGAAGGGATTACTTTGCGTTGTTGAATTTTCCACTGATAATTTTTTGGGCCTGCTTCAACATATTAAGCGTTGCAATAATTGTGTTTAGTTACTGTGTTGGGTTTGTTTTCTTGTTGGTGTTTTGGATTATCTAAAGTTTGGCATTTCCTGGAAAGTGCCTAAAGTTAAAGTGGTCAAAATTGTCTCAACCAATCCTTTGAAGTGTCTCATCTAAGAAGAAATAATGAATACGTAAACAAATATACATGTGCATTTAATGATCAAATTTTTTCTTACAATTAAGTGACATTAATTTTATTAATAGAGGAGTTACGTTCTTGATAATGTTATGAACTAATATTCAAATTTTTGTTAGGAGAGATGCACATATTTTACTATCTAATAGTATTTCAAGTATGATTACTTTTAATACGAATATCACTGTATTTAGAAATTGTTTTACATATTCTAACTAAGAGAAATTATTATATTTGTAATATTAATTTTGAATAAATAAAATTATTTTATTTTATATTTTTAGGTTCATAAGTAAGTGGCATGTTCAGTAATTCTCATTATAACTTGTGACAGTGGTAAATAAATTCCATCTAAGGAAAAAAAAATCCCCAGATCAAAGGCAAAAACAATAAAAAATTATGAATTGAAAAACAAAATATTGTTAGTCCAATGAGATGAACTAAGATTATTGTGTATGAAACTTTAATTAGGGACTTGATAGGTAAGATTAAACTGATAGTCGTAGAAAAAACTAAGGGATAAATAGTTTTATTGTCCCTTATATTATTTATATTTATGACTTGTAGATAACATATAGTTTGTTATATAGATTTTTGATATTAATAGCAATAAGCTTGTTAATTACAAATTTATATGATACACCAATAAAGTAGAATTGATTATTGTTCTTTTAATTTTTATTCCGTCTAACAGGCACATACTATGCCAAGCAGGTTATATTTCCTTTCTTTTAGTAATGAGTGAAATATGATAAATGTGTAAAATGAAATCTTAATGAAAAGTGTTTGAGAATATGAAGCCAGTCGAAGAGCTAAATTCAAAATAAAATTTGTTTTTGTATCTTTGACTTATGATCGAGAACCCTTCAAGTATCCTTCTCAGTCAATGAAGAAATCAAACTCCCTTTAGACTAAATGATGGCTAATTTTTGACCTGTTGCTTGATTAAAGAAAAAGGCTAAGAAAAAAGAAAGGTCATGTTGGTTTCCGTTTTATATTTCATGTTTTTTACTGTTTATAAACCTGTTTTAAAAACAAATTTTAAAAATAAAAAAACTAACAACCTGTTTGAATAATTGTTTTAAAAAAATTACATTTGAAAGTAAAGACAACTAGAACGGAAGCCAAAATTTTGAAGATAACTCAAGTTCTTAAATATTGAAAACAAAACACCAAACAGAATTAGGCTGAGAACAATACATAGTTTTTAAAAACACATAACACCAACCTATGGTTTTAAAAAATAGAATGAAACACCCATTAAATGTTTTTGCTAATTTTTGGGTGCAACTCGTAGTATCTCTAAGTTGTTTGGAACTTGAAAATAATTTCTATGAGGCTGAGAATGTCAAAGTTAAAATCTTCCAAACAAGTATATTTCTAAGGATTCAAATTTGAATTCTCCTCTTTACAGCCAACAATTTGTTAGTTTGTTTTTATTTATCATGTTACATTTTCTACTTTCGAGCTATTATATATGAAACACTTTGTAATTCAATTTGATTTCTAAGTTTTTCTAGAGAACAAAGAAAGAAAAATGTTTCTTTGTAAATTATTTTCACTATATTTTTTCTAAAAAATGTCTACAATTTTTAAGGGAGTCAAAAAGATTAAATGGGGTATGACGTGAACTTAACTAAAAAATTGAGACATTATGTAAATGTCTCTTATAAATAAGAACACGTTATAAGGGAGTAATTCTGACCCCTATATATATATAAACCTAACATCCCATGTTGGGATCTGATTGTTGAACAAAAAAATGTTGGGATCTGATTTATTTTATGTTACTAGTGAATTTTGTTATACCTTCCTATCATTTTACATGTTTCAATTTCTTTTTTATCATTTTCCCTTTTCATTATCCCCTTAATATATAGATATATTGCTTATGTTGGAGATTTAAGTTTGTGCATGCACCGTATCAAGAAACAGGAGCGATTCAAAAAGGGGAAGTTGAATTTAGAAAGATTAAGAATTCAAAAACTCACTATATTCATACTAACAGACATTGCTCATTGATAAATCCATATTTTGTACGAAGAAATTTCATTCAATATTGACCTCTTGGTATGTTATTTGAGCTTAAATGAGTCAATTAGAGGATATTTGTGTTAATAACAGATTAAAGGAATTTGTTGCCAATTTTGAGCTATTTTACCACTTCATACATTCTTTAAATTTCTATTCAAGTGCATAACATCAGTTTGTGTTAATATGTAGGACATTAGGGAATTAATGCTGAGGGATCAAATGCTCTCTGTGCCACATGCTGAAGCCAGCGAAGTCCTGATGCTCTCTGTGTCACATGCTTCAGCCAACAAACATCTTGGTTGAAGCCAACGAAGTCCAGATGCTCTCTGTGCCACATGCTTCAGCCAACAAGTTTCTTGGCTGAAGCCAACGAAGTCTGATGTCCGTACAACTGCAATATCTCACGTGTGTAATCAACTGAACAGTGGGCCCCTAAAAACTAAATGAACAGATGCAACAAAATTGGTTGAAAACCAACTAGAAACAGTAACAGTGTACAAGCAAGAGAGGACGGTTACACCCTTTGATCCAGCATCATCCCTTTATCCAGGAGAGTGCATCCTTTTATCCACTAGACACTCAATTCCCTGACGACACACCCCAAGCTGTAGAGATCTCTCAGCTTCATCCATCTTTCCTTATTCAGTTCGTCACTGTGAGAGGCGATCGCTTCTCCCCTTCGGCTCCTCGTTGCCTGAAGCTCATTTCTCCATTCCATTCACTGAGATATCAAACCATGCACCTCCGTTCACATTCGTCCGTCGCCATGAGTTCCGCTTCTATCTAGTTCATCATACTTGCTAGCTACCGCCAGCTTCTGCTTTGTTCTCATCTAAAACCCTTCGTCTCGTAAGTGTTTGGCAGTTCGTGGAATCAAGATCAACATCATCATCACTGCTGTCGCCATCGATTTCACCATGTCCAGCTAACTCTCTCACTTACCCCTCAGATTTGCACATTCTGTTCAACACCATCAGTCTCCAAGGCTCCTTCCTCTGGAGATCGCCTTCTCAAAGCTTGCTGCCACTGTTGGAGTAAGCCATGACAACGATTGGACATCTTCTCGTTGCTGCTGTTCTTACCTTCATGTCGAGCTGAAGCATCTATCTTCCCAAGAGCTGGACGAGCTTGAGTTTCATGAGTATAGGGAGTCTAATAATTCTACATTTCTCTCTTCAAATTCATTGTCGACCTGTGATGACTTGTCAAAACATTTGAGATTGTAGAGTTGATTTCATGCCTTTTATTCATAATTAGAACATGTGATTGGATTCAATTTCAATTGTTCAGATATTGTTTTCTTGATTTAGAATAGCTTCATTTTAATGTTGACATGATATTGTTCTAGGTTAATTGTTGTGAGTGATTCATTGAGCATTGTTGATTTACATTGCTTTTAGAAGCAGCTGAACATTTGAGTGTTTGTTTGGTTATGATATGATGCATGAAACCAATTGATTCTCTGATACAAGACATTTAGAGGTCAATGAAGGCAGGAGTCACAGTCCTTGGGAAGTAAATTTGATATTGATCCGCTTGCGTTTTCGAGATTTGCATTTTCTAGTTGTTGCATCGTAGTTTGGGAAAATAAGAAAACAAAATAAACAATAGTTAGATAATTTTGCTTATTCAGAATTTGTAAATAGAATCAGTTTCATCTACTAAATTGTTGAATTAATTTGCTAACTAATCGCATAGAGACATTTATGCTCTTTAGAGATCGACCTCGAGATTGTACTACTATTTACATAATTTGAGTATTAAATTTAACCTTTAAACGACTAGAGATCACTCATAAAATAGAAATAAGTTTCAAGGAGAAGTCAGAAGGAAAATCAGGAAATAGACAAATAGATAATGATGCAAATATTTGGCTTTTTTTTATTACAGTTACGTCACAGTACATATATAGGGCTATGTAGCACAAGGAATGGAGAAAAGCAAAACACACGCTTTAGTATTGACATGATTAATGTACAGTACAAAAAAGGATAAGAATGGAGGAAAATATCTTAGCTGCCATAAGTGGAAGATACATTTAAGTGATGTAATCAATATGACATGTTTTTTTTAAAACACCATAATCATCTTTTTCAATTCCCTTCATTTCTCATATTTGATTATCGTCGAAGGAGTATCAATAGGGATAATTAGAGAAAATCGATAAATATAATAAATAAGTCTTATATTTAGAATCCGAAGAAGTATTTTCTAATGGATTGCTCTTGACCTTCTTAGAGGTGTCCTCTTTGGATGTGGGCCAAGTAAGTGTATTCTTAACGAAGTCCGTGCTTAAAAGAATATGACTCTTTCATTTGAGAATTTCTATAAAACATGATTTAAAGCACACACACATATATATGGTATCTTAATTTGTAAAAATATTTTTGTAAAGTTAGATATTTTTGTGTGTGTGTGTGTGTAAAGCATGTTAGTTCTCAAACTACCCTCCTTTCCCTAATCCAAAGATGACCCATGGGTAGACGTGTCATCATCAACCTTGGACCTCAGTAACCAAATTTAAGTATACGTAGAGGTTAGATAATTAATTAGAGAGTATTAGAAAAATAAATTAAATTAGTTATCTGTAAAAAAAAATATGTATTGATTTCCATTAAGTATCATTTTTAATCATTTGAATTGGATATTACTCCTTTGATATAATCCTCTTAATATATATATATATATATATTTCCACACAATGAACAATGAGAATTTAAAGAAAAAATTATAGATTCGGGAATGGAGGGGTGTTACACATAAAAAATGTTTGTGAAATATTTAACCACCAGTGAGTTCATCTCCTTTTGGCTATATGTTTGTGAAATTTTGGTGCGTTGTTGTGAATTTAAATAACTAATTACACCCATCGTTGTTTTAACCATGCTGAAATTGTTTATAACACCGATTGCTAATTGAACCAGTTTAGAAAGTTAACATTTTCACATTTTTAGTATTTAAAAAATGTCATTCCAACAACTGGTGCAGATTTTTTTTTCTTGTATTATTGTAATTGGTTCACAATAAAGTAGTGAATTGAAAGGTTAAAGTGCAAATTTACATCGGTGTTCTCACTTAAGAGTAATTTTGCTCTGAAAGTTTTTGTGGGTTTAAGATTGGTTAGGAAGTGTTAAAATGGAGTAATATTACCCCTTATAATTAAAAATATTAATGGTCAATGCTATTTTTTAATAGTCAATGTTAGTTTTTTTTTTTCAGGTGGTGCAATATTGCTACGTTTTGAAACTTCCCGGCTACATTGAAGGCACAAAAAAAGTTGGCGTGAATGATGAAAAGCAATATAATGGATTTGGATCATATGGTAAAGATCTTCATTTCAAGGATAAACAGAATCAAATCCTAACAACAACCACATAAGTTTGGCCTTGTTTTGAAAAATGGAACATATATAAGAAAGATGCATGAACTTGTCCATTTTTCTGTTTTTTCCCGAAGGAAAAAAATGTTGGGAGTTAGACTACTTTTGGATCTTATATATTTCTTACGAATCATGTGTCTCAAGAGAACAAATAAACCTAATTTAGGGAATACAAAGTTCAAATTTGAACAAAACGGTTTAGAAATATAGAAATTAAACTGCATTTCGTAAGCAATTAGAAATTTGTATGCATGCTTTTCATATTTTGAATAACTAAAGAACGTTAATAATAACAATAGTAATAATAACGTCATATTGTGTTAGCTATTATATTTTTACTTAAAAATAACAAATTGGGTGCTCAATTTTGCTCTACATTTTTTATTTCAGTAATTATATTTTTACCATTTAAAAAATATTTACTCAATACAATGATATTGAGCTCGGCGGAAAAAACCAATACAATGATCATGGGAAAGGAAAACAAATTTAATGTCAATATCGATATAAATTATAATATTTACAAATTAATAATTAGTGATAACCTGTACAATTAAATTAACTTTCACTTCCTCTTCTTTTACTTCATTTTATTTTTAATATTTTTGACTCCCTAAAAAATTGTGCACATTTTTTTTATAAAAATCACATTTGAAAATAATTTTAAAACAAACACGTTTCTTTCTTTGACCAAAAAAAAGGAAACACTTTTGTTTCCTTGTTCTTGAGGAAAACTTAATAAGTAAATTGAATTACAAAGTGGTTATTATATTAAAGATAGAAGGTAATATAATATAACATGATAAATAGAAAAAACAAATTAATAAATTGTTGGTTAATATGGTAATAAGCGATCTCACCTACTATAAAGGGGAGAATTCAAATTCGAATCCCTAAAAATGTATTTGTTTGGAGGAATTTAACCTTGATGGTATCGACCCAATATAAATTAGTCCCATATTCCTAATGACTTGGACATACTCTGAGTTACACCAAAAAAATTGCAAAAACATTTACTTTTTTATTAGCTTTTTTTCTTTAATCAAGCAACAAGTCAAGATTTAGCCATCATTTGGTCTAAAGGGACTTGCTTTCTTCATTAACTGAGAAGGACACTTCAAGGGCTCTCACTCATAAGTCAAAGATACAAAAAATTTATTTTGAATTTAGCTCTTGGACTGGCTTCATATTCTCAAACACTTTTCATTAAGAATTCATTTTACACGTTTATCATATTACACTCATTACTAAAAGAAATCAAATATAACTTCCTTGGCATAGTATGTGCTTATTAGATGGGATTAAAAATTAAAAGAACAATAATCAATCCTACTTTATTGTTATATCATATAAATTTGTAATTAATAAAGTTATTGATATTAATATCAAAAATCTATATAAACCAACAAGTCATAAATATAAATAATGTAAGGGATAATAAAACTTTTTATTCCTTAATTTTTTTCTACAATTATCAATTTAATCTCTGAAGTTTAATCCTTACGGATCAAGTCCCCAAAGCTTCATACATAATTTCATAATCTTATTTGATCTCATTGGACTAACCATTTTTTTTTTTGCAATTCATAATTTTTATCGTTTATGCCTTTGATCCGGGGATTTGTTTTCCTTAAAATGAATTAATTTACCATTGTCATAAGTAAGGAGAATTATTGAACTTATTACTTATTTATGAACCTAAAAATATAAAAAGAAACTAATTTTATTTATTCCAAATATAATGAGTTCTCTTGTTTTAAAGTGAAGTGTTTCACCAAAACTAAAAGAATGAGAAATGAGGAGGATAGTGACTTGCTGAGCGATATCAATAGTACATGAAGGTTGGAGGCTATGATGGGAACACGTGTTGATCGTGGCCAACTGATATCAATGGTACTGTATTGTCTTATTTCTGTGAAGCGCAGACTTAGGGTTACTGCTTTTCTCATCGCAGGCAAAAAAGCAAAAGACGTAGGGATGGTGATTCTCTAATTGTCGCTTGCAGGGAAAAGGACACAATTATGTTCTAAACACACGCAAATTAACTCCTTCACGGTCAGACTATATAAACGTACGTCCAATAAGCTGAGTCATTATTTGGTGTCGTTTCCTGCTTCCTTCCCCATCTTTTACTCAGAAACTATCTATAAATACCAAACACCTTCCTTGGAAATAAGCATAGAAACTTACAAGCTAGCTCAGAAACTAAAGAATTTAACAGAGTTTTAGTGTTTTGAAATGGAGAACTTCCCAGTAATCAACTTGGAGAAGCTTAATGGCGAGGAGAGACAGGCTACGATGGAGAAAATTAATGAAGCTTGTGAGAATTGGGGATTTTTTGAGGTATATTTTCATTTATGTATATATCTGGTCTCTAGTCGTTTTGAAGCCAAATTTAATACTCAAGATTATGTAACTAGTGGCACAATCCTAAGGTCGATCTCTGAGGAGCTTGGATGTCTCTAGGTAATTAGTTAGCAAATTAATCCAACAAATTAAAGGATGAAATTGCTTCTGTGACTTATTTGATTCAAAACCATTATCTACGCTATTATTTGTTTTTCTTTTCTTGTCAAATTGCAATATGATGAAATGAAAGCAAAGAAATGAATTAAGGACAAAAATGCTTCCTAGGAGCTTATGACTCTACCTTCATCGCTTCCTAATGATCTGAGTTCATTTGTATCAGACAAGTGTTTCTCAAATTATCTCATAACTAGATATGTATGTAGATGTTCATCCACCTCCAAAAATAATGTCAATCAACATTGCTCAATGAATCAGTCACAATATTTAACCTAGAACAATATCACGTCAAGATTAAAGTAAAGCTAATCTCAATCAAGAAGATAATCTCTGAACAAACACAATCCATTCAAGTTGTCTGATACAAATCCAAAAAAATATGAATCTCTGAAAATATTCATGAAATACAAGGAACTCCCTGTCTAAATTGAAGCTCTGGCTAGGTCGAACTCCTAGGGAAGCAACGGACTCAGCCGGACATGTAGAACAACGTAACAGCAATGGCGACACGGTCACTCATGGTAGAGTGAACAATGGAGGAGTAAGTCAATATGGAGGAGTGTGACAGAGAAGATGATGGATATTGGTGGTGATGAGTGAAGGAAACGAGATCCAGAGGTGGAGAGTAGTGGTCGAGGATTGAATTCAAGAGAGATGAGGAAAAAGTAAGATCTCACGAACTAGAAGAGTTTGAGTGAGGTGGAGTGAATAAATGAAAAAATGGAATGATGGATGGGGAGGTGAAGTTGCAATGCTTTTGCCGAAAGGAAGGAAAAATGGCGTGAAAAGGGAAAGATGAATGGAGATGAAAGAGATGATGTTTTTAGAGATCTCTCCAGCAAGCTTTTTTGTGTTCAGAGGATAAATGCCCCCTTGGGTAAAGTGATGCCACCCCTTGGATAAAAGATTGATGCTGGGTAAAAGGATGGATTGGGTAAAAGGATGCTTCATTGGCTTCCAACTGCTTTACTGTTCATTTTCCCGGTTCAATCCTAACTGATTTTGTTGGATTTATTTGGGCCCATTGTTCAGTTAGTTTCACACATGGTTTATTGCAGCTGTACGGACGTTGGCTTCAGTCAAGAAACCTGTTGGCTGAAGCATGTGGCACAGAGAGCAATTGATCTTTGTTGGCTTCAGCCAAAATGTCTGTTGGCTGAAGCATGTGGCACAGAGAGCATCAGGACTTCGTTGGCTTCAGCCAAAATGTCTGTTGGCTTAAGCATGTGGCACAGAGAGCATCAGGTTCGTTGGCTTCAGCCAAAATGTCTGTTGGCTAAAACATGTGGCACAAAGAGCATTTTGAAGCCTTGATCCTTCAACATTAACTCCCCAATGTCCTACAAATTAACACAAATTGATTATGCATTTGAATAGAGATTTAAAGAGTGGTAAAATATCTCAAAATTGGCAACAAATTCCTTTAATCTCTTATTAACACAAATATCCTTCAATTAACCCAATTAAGCTCAAGGTTAATATTCTTCATACATAATATGGATTTATCAACACATTAATATTTAACTGAATAGTTGAGAAAAAACAATTAGATGGTACTCTAGACATCCCAACTCTCACTAAAATTCCAATTCAATTATTCAGACATTAAACCTCAATGTCAAATAGCTCAGATAACTCGTCTAAATCAACTATTAACTCCAAATTAATTACTCCAATCAAATCAAATTCATAATTTCCACACTTGAGGTTTTAACCTCAAAATGCCATTTTTTAAATCAAGCTCAATCAACAAACTAAGTAAACCCATTAAACTCCAAATCTAATAAAACTAATGAATTGAACATCTTATATATAGTCCCAATAGCTATTTAAACTCAAAAGATTTGGTCATGACATCCCCCATTTTGAAATCTTAAAAAATCTCGATTTTAAACATTTTAGAAGTATGAAAATTCAAGAAGAGAAGAATGAAAATGAGATAGAAACACTTACCAAAGTATTTTAAAAATTAGAAATGTTTTCGCAACTCAAAAACGCCGAACGCCATTAAAGGCCGACATCTAACTACAAAAAACCCTAAATTTTAATTGTTGTTTGCAAAAGTAGTATTTATAGAAATCTCACATTCATCTCGGTGAACAACGCCCTCTGCCGTAGTGGTGAAAGGTACTCTACACCTTGACAAAAAGCACAAAAAGTCATTAACCTAAATAACTCTGTTCATCGCAACAAATGACTCCAAAAGGTCATTACCTATTGTTAACCTCGAATCAACCCCTAAGCCTCCAAATCTCATTTAATGGTGATTAACCATTCAAAACCTCAATTTTGTCCATAATCAACTTTAATTAACTTTAAACCTCGAGATGAAAAAATAGAATGTTACAAACACTTGGGAAATAAAATAATTTTTGCAAAACTTGTTCAATCTTCCTATGATTTGAAACAAGTGTCTAAATAATGGCATGAGAAATTATATCAGAATTTGACAAATGGTGGTTTTTGTACTATTGAAGTAGACATATGCTTATCTTTGGTACTAACATGAATGTTGTGCTTAAAATAAACCATTTTCTTTCTTCAAATTTTGATATGAATGACTTGGATGAAGCAAAAGTAATTTTGGGTGTTAAATCGTGATGAGTGAACTAATATTTAGTTGAATCTAAAACGTTATATTGAGAAAATTATTAAAAAGTTTGCATATTTAAAATAATGATCCATTAAGCACTCCTTATGATTCTAGTGTACACTAGGGGAAAAAAAGCGAATGTAATTGCTCAATCTAAGTATATATAGACAAATTATTGGAAATCTATTGCATTTAATCAATCTCACCAGGCTAAACATAGCTTATGTTGTGTGTAGATTGAGCAAATATACTCACAGTACATGCAATGAACAGGTGACTCTAATAAGAGTATTATGAATCATGATATATTTTATGGTGGATTTCTTATTGTTTTAGAAGGCTAGGGTACAACGATGCTAGCTTTAATTCAAAATCAAAGGAGTTCAAATCAATTAACGACTATATTTTCACTCTTAGTGGTTGTGAAATATCATTGAAATCAACCAAACAAACTATTATAACCAAATCTTGATTGTTTTAAAGTTGACTAGTACTAAGGCTAAGTGGAAGAAAGTTTCTTGGCAAATATTGCATTAGGTGATAAATTAATACCAACAATGTCTTTACATTGTGATAGCTACAGCTAAAAATAAAATTTTTGATGGTAAAAGCAGACATATTTGATGGAGACATAATATTTAACACAACTACTAAAGAAGGGTGAATCTCAATCAATTCTCTGAATAGTGTAACCTAGAGAATCTATGAAGAAACCCCTTAGAAAGAAACAAATTATTAAGACATCCAAGGGAATCAGAAAAAGCTAATACAAAATTAATTGTGATTGCAACCCAACCTTTATCATTAACACCCCTCCATGAATATTCAAATGGGTATAAACAATATTTTTATTGTTATACTAGCACCATAAATAAATCTAATGCCATTCTTAGAGCATGAGAAAATGTTAGAATGCATTTTGAAGGGGTTAAGAAAAGCTCTTAATAATTTCATAATCCTATGGATGATGTGCATCATGAACATAGTTCCTTAGCACACAACTAAGAAGAAATTGTATTAAGATTTTCAAAAATGATTTTCATTTTAGATAAATATCCTTCCATTTTCATTGAACCCTTCCTTGTTTGAGTAAACTCAGATTTTAAAACCATGATTCTTGAACAAACACTTGCTCCAACAAAAGTCTCACTACTACAAAATGTACTTTTTACGTCCTATTTTTAACCCAAATGGCGCCCTTTCTCGGGGGGGCGTAAATGTGAGCGGCGTAGTAAGGTAGGGCCTACAGCGCCCTATTCTAGGAGCCC
>JANTPZ010150323.1:0-13669 GCA_025593235.1 Vachellia pachyceras
CTGAATATGAATGTCAGCGTTCCGTGTACATGTTAACTATCCTTTCTTTGTTTTTCTTAATAGAAAAACAAAAGGGATCGGATCTATAATAAATTGAATCGAATCGCACCACTTGAGGAGATGGCAGAGATCCCTGCAGGGCTGGTGAGTTGGAGTGGTATCTTCTGGGACAGATTCCATCTATATTTAAAACATGTTGACACGTTTGGTCGATGATGGTTCCTGAAAGGGACTTGATTTGATCTCACAAATACATTAAAGATTGGCATGTAATGTAACTCCGTCGCACGCAAAGCGCATTACTGCTATGTCACAATAATTGGGTTTTCTTCTATCATCGTGTTCTGCGAGAAAATGAAAGGCAATTATTACAAGGTCGCAAGGCTGGATTTGTAGTTCGAACGCCTGTTTGTATGTGTTTATGAATTCGTTGGGAGGAAGAAATTTACGGATTTTTAGAAGAATTTACAGAATCCAAGAATTTACATATTTCGATATAGTTTTTATAGATTTCAAAATTATTTTATATTTACTTGCGTGCATCGGTAAAAAGAAATTATTTCTCAACATACGTATTTAACTTGCCCTTCTAGAATTTCCTTCCATGATTCGTAGGCCCCTTGGTTATGCTGTAAAAACCAATATTCCCTTCTTATGGAAACATAATAATATCATCCCCAATGAATGTCAACCTGTAACATTAAATTATATACACGATTACAAGTTATATGTATTATTTTAAAAAAATTGTAAATATATAGAAAATGAGTTAGGTTCCCACATTTGAAGTCAGATCTAACTCCAACTAACTTTTAATCAATTTCTTATACTAGAGGCTAAGGAGAATAGTCGATAACACATTCTCCTTAATATAAGAATCGGTTTACATTTTCATGGGAATATTAACTATTAAGAAAGCCAAAAGAATTGGTTTAAAGTACTTAAATTAATCATGTTCCTCCAAATTAATTTGTATGACTTGTAAATCTATAAAAAAATATAAAGATACACATAAATAATTATTTTTAAATAGTTTATTTAACTTCTTCAAAACGGAAAGATGAGGCATAGGAAGTTATCCAAAAAAAAATTAACGCGAATGCGGATCGTGGTGGCCTGTAATAGAAAGGCCTAACTGAGAAGGAAAAGGCCCAAACACATTTGGGCTTTAACTTTTAACCCGAAAATGATTGCCTAAACCTCTCTAACATAATGATTATGTGATCATATCATTTATAAGATCGCTTTTTGAATCTTTGTTGGAAGTTTGTGGTAACTGTATTTTGTAGAATCATAAACGAACATCTACACTGTTAAGATCTTATCGAAGAACCTGCCGCCAAGTGGGGGAAATCAATAACTATTTATAAGATTCTAGCCTCTACAAAATGACGATAAGCAGATGCATGATTTTTGTGAACCCGAACTTAATACTTTATTTTAATATGATAATAAAGATACGATCACCCTGAGGGTGAAAACGGGGAGGTTGAAAGACATGAGGGCGAGCATGACCAGAAAAGTGAAGGCAACCCTGAGGGTGTGGATGAGGGTCTGAACCAAGCCAGAGGCCACATGATTTGAACCCGGCTTTAGGATCCGACAATGGGAGAGGCACTCCACCAGGAAGGCCATGAAAAACACGAAGAACAGGGCCAAGATGAACATGCCAGAGTTGTCCCCAGGCCAATGGGTGAAGAGAATTTCAGCTCTGTTGCCCCAGTAAAAGGTCATATGCATCATCATCATCATCTTGTGTCGCATGCCACCGGCGCCGTTCATGGTGGCCGTCGACGGAGGAGGGGTTGTCCTTGACATGCCTTCCATTCAGGCGCTGAAGGTCAAGAGAATGTGTATTGGGAGTATAAATATAAAGATTAAAGAGAGAGGCTCTCTCGATTGGGCGAAGGGAACGGTGGAAGCAGTGGGCAACAGCGGGCTAGCGGCCACATGCTCCAAGTTCCGGCCCATCACTTCGCTGGCCTTCTCTATGCTCTCCACGTCACCCGTGTGATTTTTACAGTTAAACTAAAACATATAAAACAATTCATGTTTAAATTTAATAAAGGTACAGTTGGCGTCCTACAATGGATAGACCGGAGGGCGGTATTAAGGTCTCAACCCTAAACCTAGTCTATTTTCTTATACATTGGTTGAGTCAATTCAAGACTTCAAATTCCTTCACTTTTTATTTTTTTCTAATGAAAGACCAAAACTTAAATATGATAAAACAAAATTCAGATAATAAAAATATCCCAAAACAATAAAAATTAATTGTCAAGAGTCTTGAACAACATTAAATACAAAATTAGAAACACCATATAAATGATAAAATATTTAAAATTCAATCCACCTGGATTGGAGAAGACCGGAGAAAGTAGTTTAGTCATTTGGTTGAACCCTCGATCCAACCCAGTAAAGTAGTCTGATCAAATATGATTTTATTGAATTGTTTATCTGGACTAAACCCCACCAAATCAATCTTGGGTGAGACTGAACCGGATAGGATCATAAGGTTTTTTTTTGTTGGCACATATATACTAGGTACAAGGGAATCTATTTCGTGTTATGTCTTCTGTTTTGAATTCAAGAATAAGAATAATGTAGTATTTGCATTTGATGGGGTAAGGGTGAAGCAAATATATATGAATTTTATCGCAATATACATATAAGCACACACTGTCAAATGACTAAAGAAACTTGTATGAAGAACTACGAATTATTTATAGCCTCTCTTTTCAAGTGTGAGCTCAAGCAATGACATTCATCATAAGTTACGGTATCACTAATGGTACGAGTATTTTTGAGTTGGGACAAGATGAACTCGGTAGATTCAAGTCAGATTTTGGTCAGCTCAAATGAAAAGCTGAACCAATGACCGACGTGATCAATTCCTTGATTTTCAGATAAACCCAAAAGGCTCTGAATCTCCTTCCTTATTTCATTCCCCTATTCAATCCCCGCAAGGACCATATATTATGTGCACGCTTCACTGTTCAAATTTAGATAGCTGGATTTTAACATAGGGTCAAGGTGTAAATTTATGCCGGAATTTTCATCAGGTTATATCAAGTGTCTAGAGGTTTGTCAATGATCAATGTTACCCCAGGAGTTACCAAAACGTAGTAATTTCACTATAACCTCTACTCAACATTAAACTTAACTGTTAAAGGACATCATGGCACCCTCACATGGCAGTAATATTACAGCTGACAAATTTTTTAAAAAAATATCAGCTCCTTCTCATCACAGCTCCGCCGTCATCCTCCTTCTCCAAAGCGTCAACGGTCACCGTCCCTCTAAACCCGCTTCAATGGTCGACTTCATACTCTAAACTGCTGCGGAAGGGCATTGTCCTCGTTATCAGTGGAGCACTAGGGTGGTGACGGTTGGAGTTTTTTGACATCGAGCAAGAATAATAGGAACAAGGGCTTGACCAAGGTGTTCGATGACTCAAAGATGATGAATCATAAGGAAAATAAACTTCCTGTGGGAGATTCGATTGGAGCTTCTGGTTTTATTGGGAGAATTAAAGAAGCAGAAGAAGATGGAGAGGAATAATTATGCAAACCAAGTTCTTGTTCATTTAATGGAGGCAAGACAACATCATCCTGGGCAGAACTGGAGACCACTGTTAGAGTGTATTCCTGAAGTTAACTGATCCATGGATTAAGGTTAGCTAGCAGCGAGGTTCTTTCTTTCTTTTTTTTACTGTACACAAAATTCACATCAATAATTAGTATGTTAGTTCTTTTATTTATAGGGACAGTGACCATCGACGCTTTTGAGGAGGAGGACGATGATGGAGCTGTGAAAAGGGAAGGAGATGGGGCAACTCGGTGAAAATTTTCCAGGTAAATTTACATGTTAACCTTTAAGATATTATTACAGTATTATTAAAATGTTAAAATGCAAGATATCAAAATTTAGGAGTGTAAAGGTTAAAAGGTATAAACACACTCTAACTAAAATCAAGAGAGTTAAAGTATTCAAGTCAAATTTTAACAATTTGAATTTTATATTTGTTTTTGTTATTCAAGATTATGATGCAGATAAATATTTAAGAAAGATAATGAAATATTAATACCTTAACTAAAAAATGTATTCAACTTTCTCAATCTCTCATTCATAAAGATATGCCTTAGTTAAAAAACTTATTCAACTTTCTCAATTTCTCTAAAATAGTCATCAACTGAATTTTCTATTAAGAAGTTGAATTAGTACTTCTTCTTGCTTTTCATTCTTCTACCATCATGAGCACAGGAGGATCATACACGGTACGGCAAAACATTGGTATACTTCATAGAATGTTCCTTACAAGGTATTAGAAGAATAATTCATGATGAGATCATGACCTATATATCCACAAAAATGCAATGGTTTTCTGCATGCTATAGTTTAGCCCAACCATTGCAAGTCTCAGGATATCCCAATTTAATCCACATGCGCACATTAATTAATATGCACATTGTTAAGTGATTATATTCCTGAATATCACGGATGCCCAAGCAACAAAATCTTTTTTCCTTTTAAACAGTGTCAATTGGATTCATGCATTCTCCTTCTGCTTGCCCCTGCTTCTATTCGAATCTTTACCTGAAAAATACAAACATACGAGTGATCAGATATATGAATTCCTAGCAGCTGAATTAAGGCAAAGCATTTCAATCATCCACAATAAATTAACAGTCACATCTATGACTTCAAGCATATATATATATATATATAAACATATTCATCCAAGACCGACACAAGACAGTTTGTATGGGTACGTTATAACAGAGTACAATGAATAAATGGCCAGTTTATTAATTAGGAACCCACATTTGCAGTTTCGTGAGTTGCTAGCTAGTTGCTTCACATTTTGAAATGTCCACAGTGACGTACTTACATTTAACTGGTGAGTAGTAACCATTCAAACTCATTTTTTTTACATCTCAAAATGCCTTCCCCCCTTACATATTGGCCCATTTGGAAATGCAGTAGATAGTTACTTTTACGCAAGGCGAGATAAACATGTGAAGGAGGTTATTTTGTTTTACGAAAAAACACTGTTGAATGTGTTTTTTTGGAATATAAATGCTCCTCCAAACACAGCCATTAACTGTTCAAACTCATATTTGACATCTCACAGCACTCTTATGTGAAAAGGGCACCAAAAATTTGCTGGGAGAGAACATTATGGAGAATTTGAGGATACGGAGAACGCAATAATGGGTGGAGCATCAAGATTAGCCTCAAAGAATCGTCTGGCCGTCACCGGAAGGGAATCAAACTACGCAACTGCCTTAGGCATAGCAGTTTTACAGTGATCCAACAAGTCAATATTCCATTAAATTATAGAAATAATAAACATAAGAAAAGGGGCATATCACACGTTATTCCACGGGGAAAAATATTTTGAGTTTAATTAATTATGTTAAGTATGAAAGTGTACACCGATTACCTATCAGTGATGCGTTTGTTTCAAAATCCACACTGCGTTCCTCACACGACAGCTGAAGTGCGTTCCACTTCAAAGAGTGACTCAATTAATTAAAAACTGCTTAATCTCTTCGCCTTGCTATTTGAATAATTAATGAGTAATTAAGTGAATATGCTTAATAAATAAGTAGTGAGCAGTCTCTCTCAATCTCAGGAAAAGAGATTTGGACGATGTCAGCATCAACTGAGCTGGCCTCCCATTGAATCGGTATGTAGAAGTCAGCATTTTGTGAAGGCCTCTGTAGCAGCTTGGTCGTCACACAGCTACCTTTTTAAGTCATGTATGACCTTTCAAACTAAGATAGTGAAACCATAATTCCATTACTTTTTTAAAATAGCACAACCCAATTACTATATATATACACACACTCATCTGATTTTATTTATTAAGTCAATTAAATCTTATTAACATGACCTTAAAATTTATTAATTTTTTACTTTTATTCATACTTATTATTCACTATAATAAATGTGAACAAAATCCACTCATAATCAATCAAGGGTAATGATTAACTTGTAAATAAAATTTAAAAAAATTGTTTTTCACCATAGGACCAAAGAGTACGTTGAAAGAGGATAAAACATTCTCATGTGTGTCATCATAAGAACAATACTTTACAATTTCAATGAATATAAATTCAAACAATTATTAATACTTAATGATCCAAACCAATGAGTATTTCATCATTGATTTGTAGATTAATTTTGCTAGTCCTCGCGTCTTTGATGAATTTGACTGAAAAGATAGTTACGATTACGCTTGTAGTGTGATTAAGATTAAAAACCAATACACTTATTTTAGTATGGTGACATTGTCGACGCAAATATTTTCCGCCTGCTGTCTTTGAAAAGGAATAATAACTTGAAGGAAAAGAAAAGGGAGGAAGAAAAGAATACAATAATACTGATTGACAGTGGCTTTAGCAAAGAAAACGAGAGAGATGCATGTTCACTCACCAGATTATTATAAGGTCATCACATACGGAAAGCCCTAAGCCTTGAAGTTGCAGATGGAAAAGCAGACACAAGGGAAGAGACGGCGGCGCTTGGTGGTGGTGCCAGCTCCTCTTCAAGGCCACCTAACCCCAATACTTCAATTGGCTTCCATCCTTCATTCCAATGGCTTCTCCATCACCATAGCTCACACCCTCTTCAATCCTCCAGATCCTTCTAAACACCCTCATTTCGATTTTCTCCCTTTCTCTGATGGTTTATCCCACGCTGCAGATTCCATCTCCTCCCATAATCTCACCACCATTGCTACTACACTTTCCACTAACTGTGCTTCTCATTTCAGGCACTTATTGCTCCAGTTGATGACCACAGAAAATATCGCCTGCATCATCTATGATGGTCTCATGTATTTCGTTGATTCTGTGGCTCAACAACTCAACCTCCCTACTATACTTCTTCGAACCACTAGTGTTACCAATGTACTGGCCTATCATTGTCTTCATCGCTTACTAATGGAAGGTTGCCTTCCTCTGCTAGGTACGCATTCTCTGCCTTGCTAATAAGCTGTTTCTCCAATTCTGCTTAGTCTTGTATACTCAGATATCTTCGGCTCCAACTTTGCTTATACCAACTTTGCTTGTAGATGAAAGGGTGGTGCCAGGACTGGAGCCGCTGAGATTCAAAGATCTACCCACTTTCATTTCGGCAAATTCTAATACGCTGCAAGATCAGATGAATATAGTACAACGTGGCATGAAGTCATCTTCAGGTATTATATTCAACTCGGTGGACTGCCTTGAAGGGGAAAGAGTTGAGGAGCTAAGGCAAATGTACCAAGTGCCTATATTCCCCATAGGCGCGTTTCACAGCATGGCTCCAGATTCACGCTCTAGCTATGTGGAAGAGGATTATAGCTGCATGGCGTGGCTGGACGAGCAAGCCCCAAGATCAGTGGTGTACGTGAGTCTGGGAAGCATAGTAACATGGGAGGAAAAGGAGCTAAGAGAGATGGCTCACGGGCTGGCCAATAGCAAGCAGAAATTCCTGTGGGTGGTTCGAGCGAGGGGCATAGATGTGACGGAGTGGGTACAATCATTGGGTGAGGGATTGAGAAAAGCGATAGAAGAAAGAGGGTGCATGGTGAGATGGGCACCGCAAAAGGAGGTTCTGGCACACGAGGCAGTGGGAGGGTTTTGGAGTCACTGTGGGTGGAATTCGACGTTGGAGAGTTTGTACGAAGGGAAGCCAATGATATGCCAAGCTTGTTTTGGAGATCAGAGGGTGAACTCGAGGCTACTGAGCCATGTGTGGAAGGTGGGCGTAGAATGGTCCAGCGACGTCATGGACAGGGCAGACGTGGAAAGGGCTGTGACCACGCTCATGGCGGCTCAGGAAGGGAAACAGATGTGGCAGAGAGCGCAAGAACTGAAGCGTCAGCTCAGGCAAGCCGTGACCCAAGGCGGCTGTTCCCATGTTGCTTTAATTCACTTGGTACACCATATCTTGTCTGTTTCATGCATGAAATAAATACTCCCACTTCATCTTATTACCTGCCCGTACTTACAAGACAATGTAATAAGAGGAGCAAGTAATTGTATGCATACTTGTGTATCTGCGACTTCGTGTCCCAAGTGTTTATTCCAGAATCAACAACTCAATTTACGCTGTCACAATATTCTTGGGTCCCTGAAAGTTGATGTGCTCAGGACAGATAATTATTAGTGAAACAATCAACATAAACTGAATTTAAAAATTGAAAGTTTTGGTCTTGCCATGACCAGTGGCGGACCCAGGACCCTGACTCAGGGGGTGCAAACTATTTTTTAAGAAGATACTTAAGAAAAGAATTTGAGTAAAAATTCAGTGGGTTCAAAATTAGCAAATGAGTGGGTGCAAAATAAATCACATAGTACTAATATATACCTAATTTTTTGGAAGTCAGGGGTGCGGCTGCACCCGCTGACCAACACACAGGTCCGCCCTTGGCCATGACGTAGTCAGACCGGGTAAGGAAGAGTGAGAAAAGGGCTTGCCCAACTTCTATCATGACAAATTGGTACATGTTTCAGAACCGGTAATGGCAGATCAACATTCCATTCCAACGTGTGTCGAGATTAGACGGACAGGGATGGCCCGAAAAGAGAATAAAATGGAGCACCTGATGACGGGGTCAACAGAAGAAAACGAGTTCTTTAAACTCTTCAAAATCTTGTGCAGTGCGTTGATTATAAATGTGAAAGGTGTCATGGCGTCTCGGGAGGGGGTAGATGAAGAGCAACAATGTCGATGGTACCGAGTGTCACGGAACCATTACTCTCTCTTCAAAAGATGTCTCATGGGGGCGTGCAGTGCGTCCTCTTATATAGTCCAGCACCCTCCCGAGCCTCTTCGATGTGGGACTTTGACATTCTCCCCTAGCCAATCCACGAGCGACCTCGCTGCGGGGCCCATCGGCAACCTCGCCGGCATCCGGAAGGTCCACCAAAGATCAAAGGCTTAGAGCTAGCTCTGATACCACTTGTCACGGGGTCATTACTTTCCCCCCAAAAGACGTCTCATAGAGACGTACAGCGCGCCCGCTTATATAGCCCAGCACCCTCCCGAACCTCGGACTTTAACAAGGGGATCAGCACTCGGGGTTTGCCGGCGAACATAGGCGTGGGGCTGCGGTAGGGCCGACTTGTCTCTCATCGATTCATAAAGTATTTAGGCCTTAGGGTGTTAGCTGTGCCCCCACCTGCACACCAATTACGGAACTCTTTAAAAAAATCATTTCTTAATGTTTTATAATTTTTTAAAGATCAATTTTAAGTATTTATCTTTAAAAAATTATAAAAATTAAATCGCTGAAATTTTTTTACTTATAGAATAGTAAAATATCACTTATTTTACATAAAATTTAATAATACAAGGAAATACTAAAAATACATTTGGGAAGTCTACCAAAATTGGAGCGCAGTCGACACATCAAATCCATTCGAGGAGCTATTGGAAGGAGACGGCGGAGGCACATATGTTAGCGGCATGAGTTCCGGGGCTGAAAGGGTAGGAATTGAATGTGGAAGTGGAGGAGGATCGGGTGCTTCAGATCAACAGACAGCGATGCGAGGAGCGAATCACCGGTAAGTTGGCATGGAGGTTAAAACTCCCGAAGGACGCCGACACGGGGCCAGTTAAGTCCTCCTTGGAACAAGAAGTTCTTACAGTCACTGTTCCCATGATGCAGCCCCGGCGACAATTGCATGAGCAGCGGCTAGTCCATCGGATTCATATCCGGCGCTGCCCACATCATGCATAAATCAAATCCCATAGAACCAACGGTCAATGGTGATGTTTCAAATTTCAATAGGTTTTTCTTTGCCAATAGTCCGATGTTCTTTAAAAAGAATTTCTTCTCAACAGTATACGTAAGTCAGGATAAAGCCATATCTAAACATGTAAAAATCATTTTGAAGTCCGTAAATTCTTCTCGAAATTTGTAAACTCGTTTCTCCCAGCAAATTTCTAAACACACTGCCTCCACCAACCCCAAGTATGAACCAACTAAACAAGAGATCCGTTTTCTTCCCAAGACCTCAATTAATCTACCCCACCTTCCCTATTTACGTTTTTTTAATCCAACGTTTCCTTATCCTTACTAATAATACATATTTAAGGGGCCTACCAGTGAAGTGAAGGAGAAATACTCATGCAACCCCACCTCACTCACAATTTTTCTAATGAATATATTTGTAGGTCTAATGTCTCATAAATTTCTCTCCCTCTACAACACATTATAATAAATATTTGTGAGATATACTAAAAAACAACTGGAGCATTTTCATTGAAAAGAATTCGAATGTCGTGACACCTTTAAAGTATGTAAACATTTCTATCTTTGAAGATGTAATTTCAATGCACATAATAAAAAGTGTGATTTAAGAAAACTGAGACACATCATTACATATTACTAACTAAATAAGCTTATTGCTTCAATATTTACAAATTAATTATATAGCATTTGCCTTAATTATTGGAAGTAGTAATAATTGGATCAGTTTCCCTATTTTTTTTTTTGCCAACAATTAGACCAATTCCCTGTATATTATTTATAGTCTGCACCTTTGGTCCGCCTTGCTGGACCAAGGTGGTGGAGGCCATATAGAGAGGTGTTATTTATAATTAGAGAAGTGAATTGATCGATTCCCATTCGATAAAAAGTAAACAAGATGAACTCTGTTTCTAGCATTTGATTTGATCTATAGTATAATTTTGTATATGTTCATATGATCGGAGGGTTATTTACTAGAACTATCATTGAAGAGCATGCTGGTAGTGCATTATACGGCAAATTAAAATCTCTCCCTGCAGACGGGAGCAATGTAGCAAGCAGTAACTAGCTCAAGCCTGAGGCGTAGACCGCAACTTGTTTGGCTTCTCATTTCTAGAAACCAAACACACGTTCAACAGTATTTTTCAGTAAAATGAAATAAGCTCATTTATATATTTACCTCAACTTGTATAAAAGTGATTCTCTATCGCGTTCCTAAACGAGCATACAGGACTGAATATTGGGCTAAGGACATGAGTTACAGAGTTAGGCGTTGGCGTGACTCTGTATTGGGCTCGATCCGGCCCACCCAGTTCAGTTACCAAATCGAGTTGGGCTTAGCCACGTCATCACTATAAAAATAACATGAATATGAAATGTACAACTAGTTATGGCATTATTTCCAAGTTATGAATATGATAGTACAAATCATACATACAGATTATAAACCCATTTGCGCTACTGGTCTACATATAACGCAATCATTATGTTATCATGCTCGGTTTATGATTCAAGCCGATGGAGAATACGTTAATAGCCTTGTTTGTGGTGATGTGATAGGAGCACGTTGATGATGCAAGTTAAGATAAAATTTCTCTCACATATATGTATGTTATAAACTGTAATTGAATGTTTGGATTAATCTATTGTAGGTAATTTTACGGAGTTCTCGATAAAAATGTTAGAAAGGTTTTGCTGAATGTTTTTGGAGGTTTCCTTGATAGGTACTAAATCACATTGGAAAATTAGCTTATATCTTCCATTCAAACAAATGAAGCAAAGCAAAACAAGAAAAAAGGTTACAGCATCTCACGATTTCAACACAGGCTGATTTCATGAGATGAAACGTCTCCAATAGTGCCATTGCACACTGTCAGTTCAGATTGGTGAGCGTTTATTTGTGTTTACCGAGTTTGTTTCTTACATGCATTATATTGCATGCGCCCGGATTAAATATTCTACATGATGCTTCTTATTCGGATGTGACAACACCCCCCTACTCAAGAAACATAAAAAAGTGAATTAAATATCAAATGTATTGGAAGCAATTCGACTCATGGACTGGGAACAGTCTCACCCTCTGGTGGATGATATTACTAAATATAATTCTCTGCGATTGAGACCTCCATTCCAGATTGTTCATTCTCACAGGGAGGCACTAAGGTGTGCGGACTTACTAGCCATATTGGCGGAGAACACAAATTACTATCAGAAAAATACTATTTAACGACTGAAAATTCGTTGTTAAATTGCTATTTTCTGTCGCTAAAATGAGATTTGTTAATATTTTTGTCGCTAAATGAAAATTTTCTAATGAAAAATAGTCATTTAATGATGGATTTTTCAGTCGCTAAATGACATTTTTCTGATAGTATATTAGCTAACAATATTGCAAGTTCCTTTGCCTTTTTGTTCGGAGATCATCAAATAATGTTTGTTTTATTAGCTCCTTATTAGCTATAAATAACGGTGCATTAGGTAAACTTAGGGCTGAGCATCCAAACCCGTACCCGTACGACCCGGTGAATGGAGCCCGTTCAAACCCGCCTGTTTTGAACCCGTAACGGGCGGACCCACAACAGGCGGGTACCATCTTAAACGGGGCGGGACACGGGTTCCCCCACGGGGTACCCGTGCCCCGCCCGTGAAGAAAATGCTCAAGGAAGTGGAACGCAGCGTCGCACTCGGCCACCTGCACACTTGCACCAGCAGCACACAGTCACACTCACACACTCACATCACACACTCAGATAGTCAGACTCAATCCATTCACTCTCAGTCTCTCACTCTCTTCGTCTCTCGGTCTCTGTCTCTCACTCTCAACTGGACTCTCACACTCACACTCTCAGTCGTCGCCGTCACCGTTGACGACACGTCGCCTCCCTCTCGACTCCGTCGGCCATCGCACACTCGCACTCTGTCTCGACTCTCGACTGCAACTCCGGCTCCAGGCCTCCAGCCTCCAAGTTTTTTGAGTCTCCGTCACTTTTCACGGTCGCACCCCTGTCTTCACTGTTCTAGACCTTGATCTGCTTCAGTGCTTCATATCACCGCCGGTGAGTCCAGCCAGGTAAGCCTGATTCTTTTGTTCTTCATTTTTGAGTTTGACTATGGATTTCTGACCTGGGTGGGAGGATTTGAGTTTTTAAAAGCTGAGAAATCATAGATTTTTTTTACTGTTTTACTGGTTTTCTGGCCAAAGATTTTTAAGTATGCATGTTATTCCTTTCTTGGAATCTGATTCTTTCATTTTAACATGAGATTTGGTGAATTTTATAATTTTTCCTTCTTCGTTTCATGCTTTAGGAGGAGGCTGGTGACAATTTCAAGGATTGCAGTTTGATTTTTATAGACGATTGCCTTTTCCTCACCTTTTGCAGTTTATCTGATTATGTAGTCTACAAGGATTTTTATTGCATTATGCTTTTTTGGGGTTACGGGTACCCGTTACCTGTTTAAACCCGCCCGTTAAAATCCGTACCCGTGAGTACGGGTATTAACGGGTTACCCCACGAGTACGGGGTGCCCCGTACCCGTGAGTCCCCAAACGGGCGGGACACGGGTTACCCCACGGAGCAACCCCACCCGCCCGTTGTTCACCCTAGGTAAACTCTCCAAGCACCAAGCTTGTCATTACTATTCAAGAAAAAGTTTGAAGTTACTTTAGGAGAGAGTCAGGATCAGAATGAGTGTATAATCTGTGTAATGCATGGATCAACGGCACATGCATGATGTTGCAAGATTGTATGTGGTGCTGGGCAGGTGGCAATGGCATTCTCCAGTGGCGGAACCAGGACCCTGGATCAGTGGGGGTAATTTTTTATTTTCAAACAAATGACAACAAGCTTACAAGTGTAAATAATTTGAGTGGGTTCAAATATTAAAAATCAGTGGGTGCAAAATAAAAATCTAACAAGCATT
>JANTPZ010150323.1:14759-43702 GCA_025593235.1 Vachellia pachyceras
AGTGGGGGTAATTTTTTATTTTCAAACAAATGACAACAAGCTTACAAGTGTAAATAATTTGAGTGGGTTCAAATATTAAAAATCAGTGGGTGCAAAATAAAAATCTAACAAGCATTTATATATACCCCGAAAAATTGAGTGGGGGCAGTCCCCCCCAACGTGGCTCCGCCACTGGCATTCTCTTCCACAAAAGTGAAAGCGAAGCATCATTACGGGGTTTTGGATCTCAGCTCCAATAATGATGTTCGCCTTTTATCCCCCATTTCTTCTTCCTCGTATGATGCCTCCGTCTTATCCTCCCATTTTTATCCCCAAGCAGCTTTCTCATATCTTGCGCTCTAAAGCAACCACTTTAATCCCCAGCGCCCTCAGCTCTCTCAAAAGGATATATAACTTTCGAGTCACTTCTTTAAATAAATCTTTTTGCCTGTTTCGCTTTCAAATCACAAAGAAGACAAAGGGGCATTCATATTTGGCTTCATTACATTTACATCCCCAGATCAAGATTTGTATTACATACTGTTATATTATTTTTCTGCCGCTTGCTGTAAACCTGTTTACACACCATGTTTATGCATGCATGGCATGCAATTTCATTTTATTGGAATCCATTAGAAGGGCTGCAGATTTGCAGATTACAATCATGCCATTCTGAGCTAAGACGTTGAATCGACGATGATTCAAAAGAGAAGAAGAACGAGGCTGCAAATTCCAAAAATGGCCGTCGCTCAAGATGCAAATGCAGCTGCAAAATGGGAAGGGAGGACAGCGGAGCAGAAAACGACAAGAAAACCGGTCGACTCATCAATTCAACGGGGACCACCATTTCATCAAAAGCCAATAAAATAGCGATCCGTGTGGGCCCCCACAATATGATGTCACCATCACCGTTTCACCTTTCATCATTTCCCCCTCCCGTTATCTATGGCCGTCTAATGAAAACAATAGGCTCCCATCTCTCCTATGAACTGTTAGTTTTTGGAGCTACTGGGCAAATCAGCTCTGCGCCTCTGCCTCACTTCCTCTTCACCCCGGAAACACACGTGGCTTCTCCGTTTCCATCCCCCTCTCTTTGTAGTTTGTGTGCGTCCTCTTTTTTCTCCAAATACTCTTTCAGGCCTTGGAGTCCAAAATTCACGGCATTGGCTCTCAAGGCCCTTCACTATTTTCTTCCCGTTCGATCTTCCTTTTTTTGTTACTGGCGGGGCACCGACACTCGTTTTGCTTCTTATCCAAGCCCGCCCTTCTTCAGTTATTGCTTCTCCCGCTTCTGCATTTCTTTTCCGCCTTCCGGTACGCATTTCCTGTTCTCTTCTGCATATCTGTTTTCAAGAATGTGTTCAAATTTTGTTCTAGGCTCTACAAAATTTCCCTTCTCAGTTCCTATATATTTGACCCTGATTTGGCATCAGGGCTGGAGGGAGGGACTAGGATTCTCTTTTCTTTAGAATTGCATCCTTTCCCTCCTGCTCCAGTCAGTATTTGGTGGTTGGTAAACAAGGAGGAAAAAGGGACTGTTCTTAAAAGTTCTTACTCTCAGTACATCATTTTATCGTTTCTTTTCAAGGTCGAAAGCGAAATAAGGCCCTCTTGTTCAGTAATCTGAATGGCGACTGACGAGGGAGCTATTGCTTCTGAATAGCTGGGTATTTTTGTCTCTTTCGTTGGTTGCTGCAAAAGATTTTGATTCGGATCAAGACGGTTCATTACGCCTTATCTTTTACATATTCAAAATAGCTTTGCGTGGACCAATTCCAGCTGTGCGTCACTGCCAATGTGCTCATTGGACCTTCGTGACATCACCCATCGTTTCCGCGCACTTGATTTAAAATTTCAAATCCGCCATCTTCATTACTTTAGCCTTTAGAGATCCCTTTCACTTGGACTATCTGCTGTACAGCATCCCTGCCTTTTGTACTCCTGAGCTATTTAAGTCATCCTATTCACATGCTATCCGGTCAGGAGTCAGTGAAAGTCAAATTATAATTTACTGTCGTATGTAACAACATTTTAGCTGCAACCTTAACGGTTATCATTTAATTAGGCCAGGGGTTGGGGCAGGGGCTGTTGGCAGAAATATGTCTTTTCTCATGAATTCTTAACATTATCTGGGCTTTCTCATTTGAAGTAACCTGGTTCGATCTTATTATTTTCCTACCCATCCAAATTAAGTTGAAAGTGAGCGAGAATATTTGGTAAAATTGTCGTTTATATTGCTTGATACTGCTAAGTCCATCTTCCTGCAATTTTTGTACGGATCGTTAGTTATGCATTTGGCTTACACGCTGATTAGTAGAAGGTATAGAACACACTAATTTATATAGTTTTGAAAGGTTTTCCGAACTATTACTGTTCTTTCTACGCGAGAAATCATTCATTTAGTTTGATTTTCTTGTGTAACTCAGTCCTGCTTGCAGCTGAAAAACAAACAACAGGAATTTTCCTGATTGCTACCTCTTTCAAAAATAAGGAGGTAGACCATTTCGGAGCCGGAGGCTGGAATATCTATGCGGCCCATGGAATAGTTGTCAGGTCCCAAAAGGAACTCGAGAAAACCAACAATCAGCATGAGCAGAAAGCTGGATGACAGGTCAAAACCAGAAAAAGTTGCTGTGCCATATGCTGATCTGCAAAGTGTGGAAAACTGCACTTTAAAATCTTCCAGGAATCTTCAAAAGCAAGTAAATTCCAGTGGGGCAAGTGAAGACGATGAGCTTGTTAAGTACATGTCTAATTTGCCAGGTTTTTTGGAGAGGGGAAAAAATATTGATGCGAAAGTTTTAAATGTTGGGGTCCTTGATTGGTCCCGTCTAGAATATTGGCAGCACAGGCATAAACATATACCCCAGAAAGGTAAGAGGACTTCAACATCCAATGGTGACATTAATAAATCCTCTTCTATCCCAGCTGCAGGACTCTCTGGTCACTCTGGCAGCGGTGGTTGTGGGTCTTCTTCTTGTCAAAGATTAATTCGTCCATCACTGCAATCCTACTTTTTGGCATCTACCATGGAAGACCATTCCCTGGGTGACAAGATTTTAGGAGAAAATGTTGGAAAGTGTCATAATCTTAGAGGTAGCCTTTGTAACATTAATGTCAAGAGTAAATTAGTTAGAGAAGATGAGTATCTTTCCCAAAATTTTCGTGCTAGAAGACTGAAAGCACGCAGCAAGAAGTCTCTGGATCCAAACATTAGTAAGGAGAGTGAAATCTTGCCAAGTGACAGAAAGTGTGACGGAGCATCACAGGCGAAGTTAGAAAAGGGCACTCATGACAGTGAATTGAACAAAAGAATGGAGACTTTGCAAGAACCAAATATAAAAACTCTTGAGCAAGGTGTAACCGGGAAAAGCAAGCCTATTGATCTTCCTTTGCCAAACAAGATTCCCCAAAATAGTCATTTTGGTGTATCAGATACAGGAACAACTTTTGGTCGAAATTCAGGAACTACTAAAAGAACAAGCATTTCAGAAAAGTCTAAAGAACTTTTTCACTCATGCCCACTACCGGACGATATTAAGGCTAACAATTCTCTGGCAGAAGGGTCCAGTTCCTTGGACGCAGGAAATGCCAGAGTTCCCACAGCCCCCTATTCAGCTCCCTTTTCATCTAAAATGGGAACAAGTCCGTCACGATCTAGAAAAAGTGAAGAAAGGAAACAGACAGAAGCTGCAATTTCATCTGCAAATGGACCTTCTCAGGGACAGGGCCAAAAAGGTAAGTCTGAAAAGTCTAGAAGCTCTTCCCCCTTTGGTCGATTTGGCATCAGCCTGGGTTATACAAGCAAAGGTTCTAGCTGCACAGAGAGTTTACATGTACCCCATAAGAGCTCCATGCCAGCTGTTAGATCTAGTTCAGAAACTGAGAGAGTTTCTGCTAGCTCATTCATCTCAGGCAGAAATAAATCCGTTGATGCTGGCAGAAGCAGGACAAGCCCTTTGAGAAGGTTACTGGATCCACTATTGAAACCAAAGGAAACAAGCCGCCGTCCCTCTGTGGAGTTATCTCAGAAAGATCAAAGGCTGGTAAATAACGTTGGTTTTGGCTATACCCATCTGCAGCCGGGGAACGAATTGGACAGGGACCATAGGATCAGATGTTGCTCTATTAATACTGGTGATTTTTATAGTGAAAAGACGCATGTATCTTCAACATTTCGAGCTCTTCTAAGAATTGCAGTAAAAAATGGCCATCCCCTGTTCACATTTGCAGCTGACAATGACAACGATGTTCTTGTAGCGAAAGTTAAGACTTTAAATAACTCAGGGAATGATGACTGCTGCTGTATGTATACTTTTTTCTCCTTCAGTGAAGTTAAGAAGAAGAATGGAAATTGGATGAATCAAGCAGGCAAAAGCAAAGGCCAAAATTATATTCACCAAGTTGTTGCCCAAATGAAGGTTTCCAATTCTCACTTGCATGATTTAATTGGTCAGAATTGTGTGGACTTCTCCACTGTGAAAGAGTTCGTACTATTTTCTGTTGAACTGAAGCAGGGGAATGGTGAGGCCTCTGATTATCAGCAAAATGATGAGCTAGCTGCCATTGTTCTCAAAATACCCAAAGCTATCAGTTTCATTAACAATTTGCATCAGGGGAGTTGCCGTAATGATAGTCAACCTGTCCATGCAACAGTTGTGCTCCCAAGTGGGGTTCATAGTCTTCCAAGTAGAGGTGGACCTTCGTCGCTGATCGAACGGTGGAAATCAGGTGGATCATGTGACTGTGGTGGGTGGGACTTGGGCTGCAAGCTGAAAATCCTCGAAAATGAAAATGAAGCTTGTAAAAATCCGAAACCCTCCAAAGCTTATTTTGCGGAACAGTTTGAGCTATTCCTCCAGGTACTTCCTTATGTTTAGGTTAATGTGATTCTCTCTCATAGTCCTGTAATAATTTTCCTTGATGGCGTTTTAACTTCTATTGCTAACCAGCAGGTGAATGGACAAGATCACGTGCCTGCTTTCACTTTGACCCCTTGCACGCATGGAATATATTCAGTTGCTTTTGACTCTTCCCTCTCACTCTTGCAAGCATTCTCCATCTGCATCGCGTTAATAGATAGTAAAATGCCATATGAGCTCTCTGGATCAAGAAGTTCTATTGAAGAAAAAACTCCAAGAGAAACCCTATCATTGCAAAATGATGGGATAAAAGTTCTGCGGAAATTGGAGGATATTCCTGCGAGTTATATATCGCATCCTTCTCTTTCACCAGTTGGCAGGGTCTAAATTAGCTATCAGCGTTTAGAAGTAAAGGCATGTCTCCTTGCAATCAGATGCGATATCTGTGATTAGGCATGTTCATTCACATGGATCAGTATATTTTGTTCATGTCTGTTGCATAGGGTTAAGTTTCTCATAAGTCCATTCACATGTGCTTCTCCTTACTTTTACCTCCTTCCTCCTTTTTTTGGTTGTTTTTACCGCAGAAGACATGTTGTGTATTCAAGTGTAACATGAGATAGACAGTGATTATCAATTAATCAAAGTGTGAATATTATGGTTTTGTTGTGTATTGGCCTCTGGTAAGTTCCTGATCTGTTTGTTATGGATTGGACCATTAAATCATTTCTTGATGTTTTCGCGCTTGTTATCATTGATACGGTACTTACTGGGCTCACGACGTGAAAAATCAGCTTTCTTGTATATAATGCATAAATATCAGAGTAAACACCGTTTGAGGGAAAACTAGCAAAACGTTGACCTAGATAATAACAATAAGGAAAACTGTATCCAATAAGCTCACAACAAAAATAAACGTCATTGGGGATGCGTAACATTTTTTATAATATGTCACGTAAAATGTGTAAAACTAGCCAGCCATAGGTATGGCTAAGGTATTTCAAGAAAATGGCTCTATATTTTCCCATGGAGAATATCTGCAAGTATAACTGCAGTATCCATTTGATAAATTATCCGATCCACTATTACCTTCTAAAAAGATTTTTGACGTAAAACAAGAGAAGAAAGGGTCATGCCAGCTGTCTCATAAGACTCAAAACCATTGGTAATGCCATATTAAATGTATAGTGTTTAAAAAAAAAGAAAGAGGCAAGGAAGGAGACATTGGGGGTTGTTCCCTGAGAAGAAAAGAGTGTTGGGCTTTTCGTTGTTTAACTTGATTAATTCAAGATAAGCGGAGGATGAAGCCACGTGATCCCCCCTTGAGCCAATTGATGTTGCCACGAGGCAAATTATTATTAATTAGATGATGATAATGATGATACTCCTTTTAGTAAAGCTTAACTCTCATCCAAAAGCACGTTCAACAGTGTTTTTTCACAAAAGGAGATAATCTACTTCACATATTTACATCGGCTTACATAAAAGTACTTCTCTACCGCATTCCTAAACGGAACCGACGCAATTTATCTAATGTGCCTTTTCTTACCCCTACCTCCCTTCCCTTTGTGATCAAATCTCTCTCTTCTTTTAGTGCACAATCGAATTCGATCTCAAGCAAAAACAAACGTGATCCTATTTAAAACAATTTTTCTAAAAGAGTAAAGTAACAAATATGACTTGATTTTATTTTTAAGGGGCATCGAGCGCAGTAATTTTTTTATGCAATTTTAGCCCATCATATTTTGAATTTAGTTCAATTACATCCCCTAACTTTTAATCAATGCTTTTAGGAAAAGAAATATTTTAGTTCTCAACTTTTAACTTAAATTAATATTTTATCTACAACTTTTAATTTACTTATAATTCAAACTCTTAAATTATTTTATGAAACCAAAATAGTAAAAAATAAGCTTTGAATTTGACTAAAAATATTTTTATAATGATTCCAAAAATAAATTTTATTTACAGTAATTCATAAATTTAGGGTCAGAAAGGTGACATTATTTTAGGGTTAGTTTAGGATTAGAATAATGCAAATTTTTCATTGTTAATTTCATAGAAGTGATCTATATGACTAAATTTTTTATATAGATTCTAGAAATCAAAATAATTTTTCAAAATTCATCCATTCAAAGCTAGAAAGACTAAGCAAGAGATGTTTACAATAATTCATCAAGTTTATTGTAAACAAATTTGATTTTTGAAATCCTCATGAACTATGGTTTTATGACTCCTAACTAACCCTAACATAAGATGTGACCTTTCTTGTCTAAAATGGATAAATTTTGAAAAATTCACTTCATTTTTGGAATCCTCATGAAAAAATTAGGCATAGAGGTTTTTTTTACATAAAATTTTGATACAGTGAAAATTTTTTATTCTTCTAACCCTAAACTTGTTTTAAAAGAATGTCACATTTCCAACCCTAAATGGATGAATTATTGTAAATACAATTTATTTTTGAATGCTCATAAAAAATTGTTAAAGGTACTTGGAAGTTCATTTTTTATTATATTGGTTACATAAAATAATTTAAGGGACTAAATTATAAATAAAATAAAATTTGAGAATTAAAATATTAATTTTTTCTAAGAATTGGCTAAAAGTTAGAGAAGGGATGAAATTGCACCAAATAAAAAATATGAGAGGTAAAATTGCATGAAAAAAATTAACAAAGAATTATATTTACGCTGAAAAGGAATTGAGAAGTGTTGATGTGACATTAATTTTTTCCCACAGTTTTCATTCCTTAAAAGTTTTCTTGATCAACATTCTCAGAAAGCGTGCAGGGATTCAGAAGGGCGAGTAGTTGTAAGACGAAGGAAGGACTTTTTCATAGGTTGCTTTCGTATGAAAAAGGTAGCATTATTTTTAACCCCTTTTCACTGATGCCATAAATTTTCGCCCCTTCTCTCCAACACTCAAAGCTGATGTGCCCCTCTGCTTCCTCTGCACATTTGCTTCTCATAAAGTTGCTTCCTTTTCCCCTCTCTTCTCTTTGTCGCTGTCACCTGTCAGCTCCTCCTCTTTTCCTTTTATATGAAACTATTAATACATACATACATACATACATACATATAGAGATGAATCATATCTCTGATCCTTCACTCGCTGAATGAGGCTTTGTCCAATCTTCCACGCATTTCATTAAACTAGTGCATACATATTTGCAGATTAAAACTGGAAGTGTGTAAAGTTGAAGAATCAAATGATGGAAAAGGGTACATATAGAGACGGGTCATTGAGTCATGTTGGAGAGTTGGGTGGCAGATCCCGGCCACAGTATCCGGAGTGTCTGCTAAAATCTTGGCCAATAAGAAATGGACGCCCTGTTGTCTCTCTCTCTCTCTCTCTCTCTCTCTGTGTTTTTTAGGGGGGGTTTGTACATGCTACAGTGATGAAATAGAAAAATGAAGGGGGTGAATGGGGTTTGTATTGTAACCTAAAAGGTGCAGAATAGGAAGAGGTATATGAAAGAATGATTGAGGAAAATAGGACCACCGCAGGGTGAGGCTTCAGAAAGGCTTGCCTGTGACACCACATTCATCCCCCAGAAATGGGTGCATCATTCCCCCCACCTACAGTTGCTCCTCATATTCATCCTCTTCTTTTTACGATGGAATTACCAACAGTCGATTGGATGTTATTGTTATTACAAGGAACTTTGCTACTCATTCTTCATCTCCCAACCAACGAGGATTTTTTCTATGCTCAGTCATTGAACTTGATAACTCAAGGGCTAGATGCTTATCAGTTCGACCAATCCACGTTGATATATCTTGTATTTATACTTGGATCTTTCTAAGTTGGCGCTCATAGTTATAAACTCACTCATAACTCCATTCACCTCGTCTTGTATTCATGAAATTCACCATACCATCAGCACACATCATTTTTCTTCCGTCTCCCATAAACAAATGAATACGGTGTTCCTAGTGCGTCTTTCCTCCTCAATTTTGAGTCTGATGTGCAAGTATACAAGGAAAATTCTCAAAAAATACCTCTTCAATTTAGAAATCCCAAAAAGTCTCAACAGGCAAAATTGATGAGTGAGGAGATAGGAATTTGTCATTTCAATATTTAAGGAAAAAAGATCAAATTGACCTTAAATAATATAACATCGATATAGAAATTCTAACTGAGTTTAAAAAAGTTGTCAATATGCTAAGTAATATGGTCATAATGAGGGCATCTTTATCCAAATGTAGATGTTGTCATAATCATTAGATAAGTTCTCGCTTAATTTACAAAAGGAATCAATATGTTCAATAAGTTGTCACTTCGTAAAAATGAGAAATATTTTGTAGTTCTAAATGATATGATAATTATAAATTTTATACCACGTATCAACATCAATACATACGATAGGAAAACATTCTAAAGTTCCTTCGGATACAAATGTTTTAGGCCCATCCATTATCATCTATTTTGACTTTGACTCTTTCATGTAGTGAAAAATCATGTTTATTGCCCAGGTTTTACATCATTGTCTCACCATCTCTCTTATTTAATTCAAAGAACTTGCCTAATACATGCTCACCAAAAAAAGAAGTCACTTCCCCTTTCTCCATGCCTAAACACTGTACCCAATTTTTTTTAACTGCTGTTCCTTTTTGTAATACATTAGTTAAAAGACTAGAGACTATATGTATAACTTTAAAATAAAAATAAAATATTTCGACAATCTGAACTCGCTAATTTTAGTTGGGCGATTGATACACAGGCTCAGAGAGTAGAGAATCAGAAAGGAGAAACAGCAACAAAAGGCAGGAAGAGCCAGATTGTCAACACCACCACCACCTCGTGGCGTATATTGTCAGTGGTGGGCTCAGAGGCAAGCGTGGGAACGGAGTGGGATGTCTTGAGGAGGCATTATCAAGCCGAAAAAGAGAGAGAGAAGGAATTAAAAAAACAATAAGTTTAACACTCAATATCAAATAATTAAGGAATATATATTATTTTCTCAAAATAGACGCGGTAGGGTAGTAAAGAGCTCAGAGTGCAGGCGCTGGAGGAAAAGGAATGCATGATGAAGAGGTGGTGTGCTGGGGGTGATTCTTAAGATCAGGCACACCCTTGGATCTCAAAAGAGGATTCTTTCCCATCTACTTTTTCTCCCACCAAAGCATACCTGAATTTTCCCCTTGTTCACTCCCCTTCTCTTCATTATTTCCACCTTATCCCTATTTGTATCTACACTGTGGTCTCCTCCTGAAAGTTTTCGAGGAGTTGCATATTCACCAATGGGAGCTCGTTGCTCGAAATTCTCACTGTGCTGGTGGTCCTCTAATATCAAATCAAATCTTCATGACTTGTCTGACAATGGTGAGTTTTTATCACTGTTCATTTTCTGGGGAAAACCGAAAATGCTAACTGGTTTTACCTCTTTCTCCTTTCACTGAAATTTCGAACTTGGGCGCAGATGAGATGAACAAGAATGAGAAGCCTGGAATCATAGAATATAGCTTGGATCAACTAAGAAGTGCCACTTCAGGATTTTCAGTTGACAACATTGTGTCAGAGCACGGTGAGAAAGCTCCCAATGTTGTCTACAAAGGGAAGCTTGAAGATGACGGTTGGGTTGCTGTGAAGCGCTTCAATAGGTCGGCTTGGCCTGATTCTCGACAATTCCTGGTTCGTGCCTTTTGCTTTCGCCCATGCTTTTTAATGGTTTAGAGCTTCTCTTGTGCTGGACCATGCATGTATATGGATGGCATTGACTATCTTTGCGAATGGAAGTTCATATTTGCTGTGGCTGGTTTAACTTGTAGGAGGAAGCACGAGCAGTGGGGCAGCTGCGGAATGAGCGATTAGCCAACTTGATTGGTTGTTGCTGCGAAGGGGAAGAGAGACTGCTTGTTGCTGAGTTTATGCCCAATGAAACTCTCTCCAAACATCTCTTTCATTGTAATTTTTAATTATTTATTACATATTCATCACTAAGTTTCCATTATCTTCTAGCTGTTTAAAATGCGAGGATGGCTTGCTGGTTTAATTTTGTTGGTTGCTATAGCTCATCACTCATCGGAAACAAATTGTAGGGGGGAAATCTAATCTAACAATAAATAACTATGTAACGCAAGTTATTAGGAAGGTAATTAAGCCTTGTGAGATAATGATTGACTAACATCAGGCATTTTCTTGAAGCAAAGAGAGAAACCAATTCAAGCAATCTTCGTCCTCCTTCTGTTCCTTTTTAACTGACTTAGCTTATAAAGTATTGTCGTCGGTGAAATTTGAATGAAACACTATGATAGGGGAGACCCAGCCCATGAAATGGGCAATGAGGCTGAGAGTGGCCTTTTACTTGGCACAAGCTTTGGAATACTGCAGTAGCAGAGGACGGGCATTGTACCACGATCTTAATGCTTATAGAATTCTGTTTGATCAGGTACTTAAGCTTTTTTCACCATGTTTGTTTAAATCATTATGTCTCATCAACTATTTCTTACCTGGGATAAATGGTGGACAGGATGGCAATCCCAGACTCTCCTGTTTTGGACTTATGAAGAACAGCAGAGATGGCAAGAGTTACAGTACAAACTTAGCCTTCACCCCTCCAGAGTACTTGAGGACAGGTAATAACTGACGAACAAAAACTTATAGATGATCTTGTACTAGGTCATCTTGAGATGTGTATGCATTTGGACTTTTGATCCCAAGTTGAGGATGATGGGAATTCCCATTGGAAGTTTTTGTAGGCATTCTGACTATAATTGTGTAACTGAGCTAAACATGATGTTTGCAATTTGGCAGGAAGGATTACCCCAGAAAGTGTTATATACAGTTTTGGCACCCTTTTGCTTGATCTTCTCAGTGGCAAACATATTCCTCCGAGTCATGTATGCCTGCATCTTCTATTTTCTTCTCTTTTTGATACAATGTGGTCCTTTGCTGAGTTTTGACGCACTTGAGATTGGAATTTACTGGATTTTTAATTATATGGATGTGGCTCATTCAACATTGTTACCATAAAATGCAGGCACTTGATCTTATACGAGGGAAAAATTTTTTGATGCTCATTGATTCATATTTGGAAGGCCATTTTTCAAGTGATGATGGAACTGAATTAGTGAGATTAGCTTCGCGTTGTTTACAGTATGAACCTCGTGAGAGGCCTAATGCCAAGTCACTCGTAACTGCTCTAGCTCCTCTTCAGAAAGAAACTTCTGTAAGCTTTTCCTTCTTCCCTCCCTTGTTTTGTAGTTTCGAGTTCTGCTGCAAATGCTTCAAGGTTTAGGTTTACTTCATAGATCTGTACATGATACTGATGCCAATGGAAGTATTGGAAATGCATATGATTTACATCTTGTGCTTATTTACCAGGTACCATCAAAAGTTTTGATGGGCATACCGGATGGGATTGCATCAACAAGGGAAACAGTTTTGTTGACACCTTTTGGCGAAGCTTGTTATAGAAGAGACTTCACTGCAATACATGAAATTTTGGAAAAGGTTGGGTACAAGGATGATGAAGATGTTGCAAATGAGGTACTCAATGGCTTCTAATTTCTATTCCTTTAGTATAATTTTATCATGAGAATGCTATGAGTGGCCTTTTCTTTTCTTTTCTTTTCTTTTCTTTTCCCTTGTTAATGATTAATTCTTTGGCTACACTAACAAAAAGTGTTATTGGTGCCAAATGTACTATCTGATGAGTTGCCGGATATTTTTTCCTCGTGATGAATAATTTTTTCAACTTTGTTCATCAATGTTGCTGTAAGCTTGATTTTCATTAACATTCAATTTCTACGTGACACCCGTGGTTTTTTTAATACTATTATCTGTATCACAGCTTTCATTCCAAATGTGGACGAATCAAATACAGGAAACTCTGAATTCCAAGAAGCAAGGAGATTCTGCTTTTCGTTCCAAAGACTTCTCTACGGCCATTGACTACTATACACAAGTAAGATAGCCAGAAATGCAAGGAAGTTCATTGCTCAGAAATGATGAAATCTTTCGGGTTTTAATTTTTGTTTTGTTAACACTGAACTATTGAAGGAAAAAGAAAAGCTTGACATGTAAAACTGATGATTTCATCATTTGCTTAAAAAATGCGTTTTATGATCAGGAGGTTTAGTTAGCAGAGTTACTAAATAGAGATGTGATCCCATTTTACTTTTCCCTTGTCCTAAAATAGATAATGCCGATGCATGTCTTGTGTGCAGTTCATCGATGTAGGGACTATGGTATCGCCAACTGTGTATGCAAGGCGCTGCTTATGTTACTTGATGAACGACATGGCTCAAGAAGCTCTTGGAGATGCCATGCAAGCCCAATCAGTGTCACCCACGTGGCACACTGCCTTCTATCTTCAAGCAGCCGCCCTCTTCAGCCTTGGAATGGACAACGATGCACAGGAAAGTCTTAAAGACGGCACATTGCTAGAAACCAGAAAGCATAGAAGTTGAAGGTGTATAGTCGGTTTTCCTTTCCTCGTGTTCCCCCTTATTTATCAAGGAAAATTTACAGTATTAATTGTATGTATGCGTCTTTCTGGTAGCTTGAGCTTCTGCAATTAGCAACACCCCCATGACTCCACCAATTATCACTTCACTGGTGCATTTTTTCCCCTTTAAATGCTCTGAATCTCACATTGCTCGTGCTCTTCAGACGCTATCCTGCCTTTTTTTAATTTTTCTTACCAAATTAAATGGTGCTTAAGCCGGATTGAACCTTAATGCGGAAGTTTGAGAATTCTTTGCGAGAAATAAATTTATAGATTTTAAGATAATTTCATGAATTTTAAAATTTTTATGGATATCAAAATATTTTTTACAATTTCAAGTTTTTTTACGGATTTTGAAATGTTTTTTATCCGGGAGAAGAAGTTTTTTCAAACATGTACAGTCTCCAAGATATAGAGGAATCTTTATGCCATTAGGCTGTAAGTCTGTTGACAGCCTATCCAGTTTTCTAGATCAAACCAATTTGTTCATAGATAAGCTATTTTGCTTCACTTCCAGCTTGATTCAAGTCCATAGAGAGCAGCGCGTATGGATGCGCGTGTTAATTTTCTTGAACATTCAATTGAAACGGACGTTTGAAGCAGCAATTGCAACCATGTCAAATCAATGCATTCGCTGACTTGACATTGGATTTCAATGATTTTGTTGTCACCCAAAAGCTTGGTAGAAAGATGTATGGCAAATCAATATGAGGGCAAAAATCTATCATAGGAAACGAATACAAAGCCGTGAGCCGTTAGCAAAGCTTATTCATTACAACATATTAGGGATCCCTTTCAAAATAAATCAGACTGATGCAAAAATAGAGTCCATCCAGAGTATTTCTACATTCGGCAGTCTATTGATGCAACCCAGACGCAACAAATCGCAGAACAAAACAGTCCAGGCCTTGATCACATCGGAGGCCTACCTGAAGGTCCAGAACCCAGCAGCTGACCAACCAGATTAGTCACCTGACCAGCAACACATGTACATACATGTATTAGACAAAATGCAATGCCAAATGAATTTGGACGATACGAAAAATTTCAGTTCCAACACCATTAAGCCTGCATCCTCAAACGCGAGAAACAATCCTAACATCAAAAGATTTGGGAGGGGAGGGGAGGAGGGGGAAAATAACTAATAGGTAAAGACACCTAAACATGACTAGCAATTAATCCGAAAGCAGCCATAGGAAGAGCAACTTACATGCCAGTATTTTGAAACAAAGCGATCAATGCAACTATTCTCACCCATATTTAGCTCAGACTCCTTGTACCTAGTAAGATAAAGTGATAAACCATTATGGATCATTAGACCAGTATCCTTAGAATGCAATGGCAGCAGAATGCAGATGACAATTCCTTTTGGGGACACAAATTATGATGTTTCAATAACGAGTTATCTTACTTGTTTTCAACACACTTGTTGAAACACGTATGGGTCAACCTGATCAAGAAGAACAACACATGATTAACCATAGGAAAATTATGCAACTGATGCAAACGAATTAATGAGTTTGCCAAAATTCAGAGATGCAAAAAAAACCATGTCCTCGTGTAATCATTTATACAATATACTCCATCGCAACTAGAACCGTTACAAAGGAGTAATAGTTTCCACAAACCCCTGAAGAATAAATTGTTGCGGAAGACTGTATTTCAAAGTGCAGGAAACCTACTTATTAAATAATTCAACCCTATATTCCATCTCCTTTTCGGCCATCCCAAATATCTGCACCAACATCGCATACGGCAGTATTCAAGTAAATGAAAAACAGAACAAGTAAATTAATCAAAGTAAACAAAAATTCACGCTGAAATTGTATGGCACCAAATAAACACAGACAGTGCCCTCATACACGGAGAAGGAACCGTAAACATCAATTACTTCCCTTAAGAGAGGAAAATAATATTTAACGATGACATTGTCGAAATGACTTCAGATTGTGAATGAGGGCAACAAAAATTTTAAGCAGAATCGCAAGGAGCACTAGAATTCCCTCCTCACAGTTCAGTATCCAAAATACCAACTTTTTTAAAAAATACCTGCCTGTTCTTTATCCAAAGCCGAAGGCATATTGTTGTTGGCAGTCATTGCACCCTAAAAGTTCACAAGTAAAGAAATTGCACAAATGCAGTGGATAAAAATAAGGATTAAGCAAAACCAAGAGAAATTTCGAATACTTGTACGCGAACACGCCGAAATAAGGAACAAAGGCCTGAAATTAGAGAACGAGTTAGATTTGACTCAGAGAGGGAACCAGGGTCTGCCGCCTTGATAGCAGAGGTTACAATGAAGTGTCACCAAACCCTAGGGGATTCACGGGGTTAAGTAAAATGGACGAGACTCGACGTTAAAAGAAATGAAATGAAGTGTCACAAAACCCTGGAGAGGCATGTTTGGGATTGCGTTGCAGAATCAAAGCAAATCAAAATAACCCACGGGTGTCGTGGTGCAGCGGTCAGTGCGACTATCACCACCCCAGGGGTCGAGTGTTCGATCCCTGGGAGTAACGCTTGGGGGTAGAGGTAACCCACCCTTGATGCAAAGCACCTTACAGGGGTGTGCCACGTGTATTCCTCGCTCCGGATTAGTCGGTTGCCCCGGGTTACTTGGTCCAGTTGAAAGAAGGCCAGGGACTCAGGAAAAGGCGCCGGATACCGGAGGGTTCCGAGTGTGGGTCAAAGGCCCACTTGCTTGTTGTTCCCCAAAAAAAAAAAGCAAATCAAAATAAAATTCTTTTTACGTGTTTAACTCTTAAATTAAATCCATATTAAAAAAGTAATTTTTATCTTTAATTCAATTCAAACAGTTATTACATTACCCTTCCTAGACAACTATTTTGGACTAGCCTGAAGGATAGTTCAATATTGACGGTTCAGTTCGTGGAGTATGTCACGAGAGTCTAAGACCGGGTAACCTCAGTTACAAGAGTTAAAATACACTTTTAACCCTTTATATATGAGTTAAGTTTCATTTTAATCCTTTAAATTTAAAAAGTACACATTCAGTTTCTCAAATTTAATTCCGTTAGTTTTTCTTAATAAAAATTGTTGACTTATCAAATTTAAGTGATATGACATTCACATGGCTAAACCGTCATCAATTAAATTTGATTTAAAATATAAAATATATTATATTATTAAATTCATGTGGCTCAACATGACATTATATTATTAAATTAAAATTAAAATGTAAATATCTTTGTCAACATTTTATTGTACGGTCATCAATTTCCGTTAAGAGAGACTAACAGTGTTAAATTTGATATTGAAAGTATACTTTTTAAATTTAAGGGACTAAAATGAAACCTAACGTAAACATAAAGGATTAAAAGTATAGTTTATCATTAGAAAAGTGATTAAATGACCAGGTGTTGTGTTGGACTCTCTTGGACATTTATGTTTTCCGCCTTAAGAGTTCGTTACAGGCCAATTGGGCCATGAGAGTTCATAGCCCGCCTTAATAATTTTTGAATTGCGGGACTACAGTATGATTATGCACAATGTGTCCACAAATACATCGAGATAAAATAATATCACTATATTAGTTTCAATCATTAATATATGATCTAGTTGATTGTTTTGAAAGATTAAAGAAGTTAATTACTTGATTTATATACTTTTCACAAAATAATTTTTTTTTTACTTTTAAACTAATATATGATTGAGAGAGGTGAATAAATTGACTTCGTTTTTTTCAAGAATCACTACATTCTCACGTTCATTGACCATAGGAACCATATTCCCCCACTAAAACCTTGGGAAAGTGGGTTCTGATGAATTAGAAATCTTGGGTGTCCATATGACCCGGATCCATTGGGTTATCTGCACCCGATTAGGGCCCATGCAGCAGCTGCAGTGCCCACACGTTGCAACACTGTGGGGGTACTCCGCCATGGAGCTCTGGATTCTCCGGTTCACAGATATTGGATGTTGTAGCGATTGAAGGGAGCTCTGGGCCTTCATTCTCCAGTCTATCTTTAGCCTTCAAGTAATCCTCCATCGGGCTTCTGACCCTCTCCTTTTGCTTACGTAATTTTGACGAGGCCCATTGTTTTGTTGTCCACTACCTGTCCTCGAGCCCAAGAAGGGCCCATTAGTGAAGTCCTTAACGGGCGCCCGAGACACAAGCAGCGGTTGAGACATTGAGTTTGGTGCATAATCATCCTCTTCAACCGCCATAAGCGCAGGGTATTGGGACCGCTGATGTTGTGCTGTTTGATCCGGGTTTCCTCGGCGCAGATCTCCCAATTGTTTCACTCCCTGACTTGCGTGAGTTGCGTCCTTTCCAAAAACGTTGAACCACCATCCATCATCCAAGCGCCGGTGTACGATCATCACTCCCGGACGGCGGCATCGAGTTTCTGTTAATGGACTGTTCCGAGGTGTTGTCTTTGTCCAAGTGGTCATTATCAGGTTAAAGAGCTGGCAAAAAGAGCAGAGGTCTATATCGTGTCCGTATCACCCACAGCGAAAGCAAATCAAACGAAGACCTTCATATTCCACCTTCTTCTCTTTCCCGTTTACCAGGATGCACGGAACCAGAGGTTTTTTCATATCTAACTGGACACATATCCTTGCAAACCTCCCCTTAGATCATCGCATCGTGTTGGAATCAACCTTCAACACATTTCCAATCTGATTCCCAATGACATAAAGTATGCCTTTGTCGTAATAATTCAAGGGCAGTTTCGCGATTCAGACCCATGCTTCAATAGACGCCACCTTCTCTTCCTCTGGATTCGCCCAGGAATGTTTTGGCGATCTTTCAAACTGTCTTACTCCTAGGTTTCCTAGCCATTATAATTTTAGCATTTCTTTGACTCTGGTGGAAGCTAATTAGGCAAGCCTCTGGGCTGACCTGGTCTGGTTGCAAAAAATGATAGGCGAATGTCTATTTAAAATCCCGATTATGTAAACAGGTCATGCCTGTTTTTTAAGGCTTGTATTTTAGAAAATAAAATTTTTATATTATATATAAATGTATGCTATATATAATGTTTATTTCTTCACTCTTTATAATTATATTTATATCTTATATATAAAGTTATATCATTTTTATTATTTTATTTTGGATAATATAGATTTATTTATATAATTTTAACATTTTTTAACATGCTTAAATTCAGTCCATTTTTTACTTGTGACCTTTTAAACCTGTTTTCTAGAATACAAAATTTTTAACAGACTTCAAGTCAGATTAGACAATGTATGGACCAGGCACAAGCCTTAAAAGGGCTTGAAAGAAACTACAGGCCGGGCTCATGCCATAATCACACAAGACAGGCAAAGTCTTTTAAGGGTGAAACCTACCCTATGCCGTCTTTAACCCTACTCTCAGCTTCCCTTTTTCTGAAAAACATTTTTCAGAAAATCTGCCTCCTCTCACCCACACTCAATAGGCTTACTTGATTTAAGCTCGTCTATGCTTCTCTTTTTTAATGCATATAACTATGTGTTCGCAGTCTTCTAATAGGATTCCTTGTAAAGAAGTCTATTTACAATTGCGTGATTTCACTCGTGTGTGATTATGGATGAAATACTTGTCCCTAATAGGATTCCTTGTAAAGAAGTCAATTTACAAATGTGTGGTTTCACTCTTGTACGTGATAATGGAATAAATACACTTCCCGCTCCTTACAGCAAATACGGAGATTGTAGTTAGGAAAAAATTAAGAATATTGCGAAGGAATAAAACATTTTCAAAAGGAAAGATTCAACATTCAGCATGCGAAAATGTAAGGATAGACGTGAGTGGAATAATATAACATTAAACAAAGGCGTGAAGCTAAACTTCAATTGTTTTCAGTCACGGAAAATGCAGTTGCAAGCCCTTACCAATTAACTTCAATTGTTTATTGATTAAAAAATCGTGAGAAACCCGGCTCTGGCGAGTTCAGGTGATGGAGCATTACAGGGTCACTGAGCCTCCCCACAAATACAATGGCGACTCCTCGGCCAGCAAGTTACTTCTTATTACCCAATCAAATATTTCGTAACTTGTTTCCTTCTCGTACCCCTTAGTTTACCTTCCATCCACTGGCATGCTAATGACTGTAGGAGGAGACAGGGAATCAGCAATTTAAAACAACACATCGACCATTGCTCTCAACAAAACATTACTCACTAGCGTTCAGCAAACTTACATCAATTCCAGCAGCACAATAAAACACACCACAGAATGCCCAAACAAGCAAGATTCTTCATTCATACGGCCCTTGCAAAAAATTTCTTCCCAAATTCAAAACAACGTTAGCTCTGAATATATAATGGAATAGTAACTCGCACTTGAGGGGCCATACAATCACCTGGGCACTTTTTTTCTGTCATGGAAAAATTGTTTTGGCCGTGCCTCTAGTTACGCTAATGCTCCTTAAAACTGATGTCCATAATTAAATATTTAGGAAGACTAGTACGCCTGACAGAATCCTATCTATTGCCAATTTCAACTTCACAAGCGATTCATTTTAGTGTAAACTTTGATTTAATCTTGTTAAAATGTCTTCTAAATTGCTTTTCAATCGCCAAGGACCAGATTGTACAGCTTCAAGACACTACCAATTTTCATGCATATCAAGGGATTATTACTTATTCGCTAAATTTGGTCCATTCTACTAAATGAATACTTTTTACAGAGAAGTAAAAGATTGTTCCCTAGTAATGTAAGAATTTTTGACTTGGCTGTTCATAAACTTGTTTCTTACTCAAATAATGGTGGCAAGCATATACGAATCCACATGCATGCAGAACTTGAATACACATTTCCCTGCAACCATTTGTCCAACATCTAAAACCCTAACACATCCCCAGGGCAACAGATGGTGTAATGTAATCATTTCTCTTTTGTCCATTGCTTCCAATTATCCAGCATTCCAGCTATTTCCGATGTTTTTAGTCATTATCATAAGGCTCTCAGAGGGATTCAATGTTACGCTCTCTTTCAGGTCTCCAATTTGAGGAGGTATGCAATAACAATAAGAGTGATTCTTCTAGCTATCAGTCAATATTCAATAATTTGGTCTCTTATTGAGACTAATTCCAGAATTCCAAGCGAGTTAGTCTAAAGGCAAGCCTAAGAGGCAATCCTTAAGTTGAGAACCTTAGAGATAAGGTAGGCTTTTCTATGATTTTAGAATAAAAACTTTGCTTCTGATTGAGTGAAAATACAATCATGGTAAAATTGCAAGGAAAAGAACTTCGATCCAGTCATTTGTTTATTGTACAGCGAAAAATGAAACTTGGGCAGTTAACAAATTATATACTCAATAAACATTTGAATCAATAGGCCAAGGAGAGAATCCCACCCAAAGGCAACAGGAGCCTTTTCAAGTTCACATGGAGTCTATTAACAAAAGAATAAGTATTAAAAAGCACAAACCTGAATAAAAAATGTACGGTGAGGCAAAGATTGAAGCCCAGAATTGCAAATAAGCATACCTCAGATTCAATAAGAGCCCAAAAGACATTGATCAAAAGATTGAAAGATGATGTAAAATCTTAACTAGAAAAATGATATTTTAGGAAACAGTACATCAAATTTAATGATATAGGAATACCGAGAGACAAATTCTAACGATTGCATTTTATCTAATACCATCAGACTATATTCCCCCCTTACGAGTCAAAAATACTATCTGACACTCAAAGTCTTATTTCCTATATGATACCATGAAAAATAAAATTTAGAACGTATTATCACATCAGACCAATACAAAGGTTTACACATGCGTTGTGCTAAATCGAAGCATTTGTTCAACAACTAGAGAACAAGAGCCTGATACAATAGCTAGTTTCCGTTTCAAATGATTCTAACTTTTCAGGCTCCAAACATTCAGAATCAGAACCTAACAGGAGCAGCTGCTCTGGCTTTTCACAAAATCAGACATCCAAAAATCATTATTCACCCCAATCAGCCGTCAAAATCTCCTCTTCTCTTCAGCAATCAACAAATGAAGGAGAGGAAGCAAATTAGATGAGCCTCCGGAACTTTACTGGGTACAAGTCAAACTAACAGTTCAGACTTGTCTCACACCAGCCCAGGGACTTCTCACAATGTTTCCATCAATCTTCACCCGATGACTACTTGCTAAAATTCAGGAAATCGAAAGGGTATTTGAAGAACAGAACCTAACACTGCTGTTAGCACCTTCAATACTCCTCAGTTGAAGAAAGCTATGGAAGAAGTGTCAAAAGGACTAACGAACAAAGGTACCTAGTACCTAGTAAATTTGGCACCTGGAAGAGAAGCAATAGGATGTACATGGGTGTTCAGAGTCAAGAAAAGTGTTGATGGCTTCTATTGCTAGACGTCCACTTGGTTACTAAAGGTTTTTACCAAAGAAAGGGGGGTTGATTGCACAAAAACATTCAGTCCCGTTATGAAGTCAACAATTAGAGTGGTCTTGTCGTTACAGCTCTGACTACAGAACGACATATTTCCTAAATTGTTGTGAACAATGCTTTCCTCAAAGCATTGTTGCAAGAGGAAGATTATATGCAACAAGCCCCCGGTTCTAAATGAAGCACAATCAATATGTGTGTAGGCTCAACAAGGCCATGTCTGGCCTGAAACAGGCCCTTTGAAACATTGGGTGCTGCTTAGTTTCAGCTGAGCAAACATGGTTCTTAATTTTTCATTAGAGTCGCACCTAAAGATGCAACTTATGTTTTTGTTTGAGTGGATGACATACTCATCACAGGTTCCTCAAATCAGTAAATTAAATATATGATTGAAAAGCTGGGCAGGGGATGTTCATTGAATATCTTGGCTCTGTTAGCTATTTTCAAGGTATTTAAGTAAAGAAACTCAAAAGGATGGCTCAATTAAGTTGTTACAGGCCAAGCATGTGAAAGACCTTCTAAAGGGGCTAACCAGGAAAATGTGAATGGCATTTCCATCCCTATGGCTTCTGGGTTGAAGTCAAGAAAGGAAGGTTCTGATTTGATGTAAAATTTTCATATGTACAGATCTGTCGGTGCATCATAATATGCAACAATCATAAAGGGAGCTCCAAGCACTGTTCTTGCTCAATTCAGAACTCATCTCTAGTTGCATGAGTTGAAGAAGAGAGCTTCAAATTGACAGGTGTTGGAGGAATTCAAGTCTGTTAGGGTGTTTTGTTCTGTCATAATAGTTAAGAGTAGTCCATCTTTTAGTACGTTTTACCATTCTATATAAAGGACCCTGTGCTACTCCCAATCATAGAATACACTAATACACTTCTGGTCCCCACTCACCTGTTTGATTAACACCAATTAGCCCACTTACCCTCATTAAAACCGGTTACTTCAGATTTGGCTTACACCCCAGCTAATTTATATTCCAATCATAGAATAGATTACATAAAAAAAGAACAATACAAGTACTATTTTGTTCTGGCAGTCTTCATAAATAATTTAACATCAGGTTCTCAACTGCAGCAGTTTAGGCCTTGAGTAAAAACTATGCAATATGTCGTTGGAAAAGGCAAAAGATGGTGCCAAAAAATTTCACCAATCATATAATTCAACACTAGGCTGTAAGTTGGCTACCAGCAAAATCTTACCACATCACAGACAGATGACCAGGTAAATTGTTCCACTGAAGTTTCAGCCTCTTGTTGTCTGCTTCCCCGAACAAAGATAGGATGAATTCAAAATCTATTATAGAAAAGAAATTTCACCACAAAAAAAAAAAAAGAAAGCTTACTTGCCTGACATTAAAAAGCTTGGCTAACTTTGAAATTTTCGCATGCAATTTGAAGGACAGAAATGCACTAAAAATATTTTGACCAGTGTTAACGTTTCATTTTCTTCCCAATATTACTTAAAAAAACGATTTCCCCATGATTAACCTAAATGAACGTAATTTGTAACCTCGTTCACAACTATACTTGCCAAAGAACCGTCAAAAACTAACACCAGAACTCTCATTTCATTGGAGATTAATACGGTCTAAGTCTCTTAATTAACAAACATATGTTAAAACTAAGTAATTCATCAGCCACTATTCTATTAAAATTCCTCTTTAAACTAAGCATCAGAACACATTGCCCTACAACATTATTGCAGCAACATATTGTACTATTTACAAGAAAAATAGTTCATATTGCTCAAATGTAACGAATACTCCAAAACTTAAGGCGCAAATTCTTCTACTTCATGCCTCAAACGATTACAGACATCTTTCACGAATTGTTCACTACAAATTGGCCAATGACTAATCCGGAAACCTCACAAAGCTGATGGACGTACCACAAAATGGCACACAACACCATTCTCCTTAGCAACAATAATACTAAGATTAGTCTCGCCATTGATAAAAATATCAAAATTACTGGCATTTGAACTGCAATGTCAAGGCTCAAGTACCAGCAGAGTCCAAAATTAATAAAATATGGATTGTTTACCAATTCTAAACCTTCATTTAAATATTGGAGTCCAATTGAAGGCCTAAACAAGCTCATAATAAGGTCTAGCCGCCCAATTAAAAAAAGAAATTAAAGTCTAGCAAAGTATAAAAACTTTGAATAGGAAGTCACAAAATGAAAAAGGTAGCAAATAATAGGGAACGAGAAAGGACAAACTTCTTGTTGGATGACTAATCAGCAAAGAAATAGAAGGGTAGGTTCAAAATTTTAAAAATATTAACCACAAACTTCTGGTATTCAGTTTGGTGTAGAACAGTTAATTATGAGTTCTCCAAAAAAGATTAAACATCCATCTTTACCCCAAACAACTAGGAAAGCATTAAAGAATAGTGTGATCATATTATATAGAGAATAAGTTAACAGTCGCATCTCTCAAAAAGGAAATAAAGAAAATTATCTCATTACTAGGAAGGGGGGAGTCTCTAGATAAACTTAATTGAAGTGCTCTTTCTATGAAAACGGGTGCAAAGATTGATTCTCCTAAATTGTGATCCAGATCTCAGTTTATCCCCACCTAAGCAAGTTTATCAGGATTCCTGTGTATATATAGGCTGAAATCTAGGAAGATTTTAAGTAGAGAAGTTTTTGTCAGTCACCATGTTTCTATAGGATTCAAGTGGTCAAATCCTGTTCCTTTCAAGTCACGAGGGAAATTCCTCTTCATAGAGAACAAATCAATTTTAAAATTTTGGATTCCTTCTTTCCTTTTTGATGTGTTAAGTAGTCTTTAGCTAAATATCAGATGTTTTATCTATAGCCAAGCCAACAATTGAGTTGGACTAAATTGAGAGTACAAAATCGATTCTAATTTGGTAATTATGCAGCTCGTAATGGAAATTCTGTTAATCAGAATTTCGAAGCAAATTTGCATCATCAAATCTATACTCCAAATTATCCAGTGGATGAATTCAGATTACATGGTAGTTTCCAAAGCTAAATTTGACAATTATGATGTAATTAAAGAACCCATTATGAATGCGTGTACTGCAGTCTACAACAGGGTGATATTCCATTATCAGATACCCAATCACTCAAATAATTACATATGCTACAAACATAACCATAGAAGAGGATATTCAAACTTTGTATCAAGGAACAAGACAACCTAGACTAGAATATTCAGTTACAATAAATGTAAAAGTATCGTAAGACAGCTTTAAAGATAGGGCAAAATTGCTATCTGGAGAAATTGTACCTCATTATATGCATAATGAGAATATAGAAACTTTTTTCTATAACAAATTAAGAAAACTATCCTAGTTTCGCATTATGGATTTCAAATTCAAGAGCCATTAAACTTAACTGCCACAGTACTTCAGATCCAAAAACCATCCCCATTAACATGGCAGCAACCTGAAATGACAAAAGTAACATAAACCACCTCAACTAGAAAATGGCATAGAAAGATAAGTATTGCTAAATGCAATAATGCCACAGGAACATCTTTTGATGAGAAGTGCACGAGTAAGACACAAGACTAGGGTTGCAGCAAACCACTACTGCTCAGTGCTTATTTCCACGTCCCTCAAAGCTAGTAGTTCTTGACTTGTTCCCATCTTCAATTGAGGATTGTTCACTGGGTGTTCTACAAAAAATAATAAATAATTACATTACAGAGAAATAAAGGGGTTTATCTTCCTAGGGAAAATAAAAGTTTTCTAGAAGAATAAAAGAAATCATTGTCTCCAAAATGAGTGTTAGAGATCATCGCAATTATTAACCCCAAACAACCAGAAAAATAAACTTACAATTTACGTTTTTTAGCATTCTGTTTGATGCTTTTAACCATATCCATAGCCATCCTCTGGTGCTCCATCGTTTGAGAATGCAAGTCCAAGCCTTCAACACTTTCACAGTCAACTTTACATATCCGACACCACCCCATGCTTGCCTTCCTTCTCTTCAGATTATCAAAGGACCCAATATCTCCCTGAAAAACACAATAGAACATACATACATATACACACACACATAGCAAGGGGGAAATCTTTAACGTTCCAAAAATATTAAAAATCAAATTGACTCAACTTCATAGCTCAAGGAACTTAACTATTCATCAAGTATGATGGGCAGAAAATAAATATATATTGAATCAACACTTAACTGTCAAAAGTCCACCATCATTAGGAAACCCTGGAAGGGAAAAGCTGCTCCTAAACCCAGGCTCACCAAGCTGTGGATGACTTGATCTGTTACCTCTATTGAAAGATTCAAAACTCCGAGGACCACCAAGTTCAGCAGCTCGCACATGACCAGCATGGGCACCAAAACCAAGAGGCTCTCCCAATGGAAAATGTCTTGGCATGTTATGAGAACCCAAATGATCACCCCTCCGGTAACGACCAGTGAAGTCATCTTGACCAATAAATTCACCCCTTGGATATTCACCAATTCGCATACTACCAGGACCCTCAAACTCACCTCTGTGAAAATGGCTTGGTAAATGAGAAAATCTACTATCACGGAATGCAGTGCCAAATGAGTCACCAAAATGATGTGGACCTCTTCCATCGAAGTCATATACACTTGACTTACTAGCAATACCTCCAGAATGGACCCCAGCTCTCCCCAAATACATTTCAGCATGTTCACGAACTGGACTTCGTAGACCATCCATGTGATGCAGCCCATGTCTTGAACCTATTCCGAGATAATCAGTGAGACGAGCTGTATCTGATTTCACCATGGCATCATCATGGAAAGCAACTGGTCTATCTCCGACATCATTTGAAGAATAAGGAGGAGGAAACAACCTTGAGGTAACAGCACCTGCAGGATTCAACTTTGAACCGTTGCTGTAATTAAACCCATGGAAACCTCTATTATGTGGACCTACTGAATGGCCTCCATATTTTGAAACGGGCTCAGCATCTGCATAAGGTGCAGGGAACCTCTTGAGATCACCTTCAAACTCTCTTTGTTCAGTATTTTGTTGACCTGCGAATGGGAAAGGCTTGAACCTTTCTTCATTTGAACCAAGACCATGGGGACCATCCAAGTAACCAGGCCTGTGATGCGGGTGGGATTCAGAGGCATGTGGTGGTAAATTTGTTGTTTCAACATGCATATCTCCAATACCAAACTGTGTCCTAACACCAGATTCAAAACTGAGCAAATTGGATGCACCAGGATGAAAAGGTGATTGACCTTGGTTGTGTCGACTTGGGATTCCACTAGAATGAGTTGGAAAACTTTGGGCTAAGGGAACTGGGTAAGAAAGCTGAGATCCACCAGACTGCCCATGACAATGTGGAGTTATATTTCTGTGTTCATTAACCCCAGGACCTTGAGGAGTACCAAGGGTTTGGGCTACAGCTGAGGCAGTATTATCAGCATCCAAAGGAAGTTTGGAAGCAGACCTATCATCATTCTGCTGCTTACCAGGTTGTGAACCCGAAATTTCTGTCCCTAGCAATGAAGAATTTTTTGGATGATGATCATCTTGAATTTCCTTCTCTTTCACACCAGAAGGTTCATTGACAGTATTATTTTGAAACCCAGATGCTGTATCACTTGATTTATCTCCAATTGAAGGCTCCCACGTACCTCCATCAGCCTCTTCCTTCACAGAATTTTTATTCAGCACGTTACCATTTTCTAGTGCACTGGTATTCATGCCAATTGTCTGCACAGGTTGCACGCATTCACCTTTTTGCTCATTCCCAATTTCATCTTGCTTCACATCTTTTTCAATTTTTACTTCTGCTTCTGATACAGGCATTTTATCCATATCCTTAACACTTTTACCAGGTATTCCAGAAGCAGAATCAGATTTTTTTTCAGTGAGAGCACCTTGTTTTCCATATGGATCAGATGCTCTGGACTGCAAATCTGAAGACACTTGTACTTGATTATTGAGCCCAACCATCATATTCTGATTTCCATGCAAGTGGCCAGCACCAGTATACATTGGCCTAACTAGGGAGGCATTAGCAGTTTGTGCAAACGGTTGTGATAGCATTGTATGATTGGGCATCAAAGGCCTTCCCACAGCATTTTGAGACTGGTTGGATTGAGGGTTATGTGATAATGCAACATTTGTCAGCTGTTGTGGATAAGTTTGAGCATGTTCAGGAAATGAAGGAGCTGGACCTTGGGGACGTGGATAAGATGGCACAGGCAACTGCTGGTGTACAGAAGACTGCGGAGGCAATGGCTGTTGAACTGCCTGCATAACTGGACGATGGTTGGCTTGGGAAGGTTGTTGACCAGGACCATAAAGTTGTTGATGTTGAGGAGGAATATTTTGGCCCTGAACAGGTGCAGGAAACAAAGCAGACTGTTGCTGGTTTGGAAACATAGCATGAGATTGATGGGGACGCATCATTGGAAATTGTTGAGGAAACTGATTCTGCATCTGGCCGTGCTGCTGAGAATGGGATAGAGGCCCATCTTGAGGATGATGCATGTTCAAAGGACGTTGGGGGGCTCCCATCTGCATATTCTGATGAGCCTGAGGTTGAGGGTAAGAATGATGTCCTGTCACTGCATGTGCTGATGTATTTTGCGTTTGAGGCTGAAGATTAAGAGTCCCAGGGACGTTGGGCTGTTGCGGATGTATATGGGACTGGGGAATATGTTGAACTGGAGGCTGCAAGCGCTGATGTGCTTGAGGATTAGAAATTGGAAAATTCTGAGCTGGCTGTTGAACTTGAGGCTGGGGTTGTTGCATCTGAGGATGAGACTGCTGATATTGAGGCATTTGAATAGGTTGTTGGGATTGAGGCTGAGAAGGGTTAGGTTGACTTTGAAGAAATGGATAACGCTGAGGCTGAGGGGGGCCATGGACAGATGGGTTCCCCAGTGACTGAATCTGACTGTGCTGCTGTACAGTAGGTTGAGCTTGCTGTTGTTGGCTAACTGGTATCTGGTTCTGAGATTGCAGGGCCACGGGTGCATGAGCAATTGGTTGAGAGTTTCCCTGTGCCTGAGTCTGTGGATGAGGTTGTGGCTGAGCTTGAGTTAGAGCCTGAGGCTGGGGCTGGCCATAAGCCTGCGTGTACTGCTGGTACTGTGGAGCCACGGTTGATTGATAGGGATACTGCTGTTGATATGGGTCATATCCAGAGTATTGCTGGTAGTATTGTTGATATTGCTGCTGTTGATACCACTGCTCTGCATTTGGCTGCACAACAGTCGGAACTGAAGGTTGACTCTGAGTTGTGTTGGCTAGCATATTCAAATCCTGCCCAGGTGCACTGGTTGCAGCCACAGTCTGAGAGGTAAGAGCTT